>CAUYRH010053637.1:0-52417 GCA_963574655.1 Perodicticus potto | reverse complement strand
AATTTCTTCACTCTTCTCTTTACAAGATTTCATTACATTTTCCATGTTTTAATCCAAATAGCCAGTGCCAAAAAAAAAAAAAAAAAAGAAATTAGTAACAGGACTCCTAGGGGAAACTTGTTTTTTGTATGTGGTTATAGTTACCAGGCCTAGAAATGTATGCAACATTCCCAAGTGATAGTGTTTTTTGATGTAGTAAAAATCATGGAGAATAGTTTGCTATGGAAATTGCTTTTTTTTTTTTGAGACAGAGCCTCAAGCTGTCACCCTGGATAGAGTGCTGTGGCATCACAGCTCACAGCAACCTTCAATTCCTGGGCTCAAGCAAGTCTCTTGCCTCTGCCTCCCAAGTAGCTGGGACTACAGGCGTCCGCCACAACGCCCGGCCATTTTTTGGTTGCAGCCGTCATTGTTGTTTGGCAGGTTCGGGCTGGATTCGAACCCGCCAGCTCAGGTGTACGTGGCTGGCACCTTAGCCCATTGAACCACAGGTGCCGAGCCTGGAAATTGCTTTTTAAATCTTATTTGTACAATGTGAAAATAATTAAAATTCATGCTTGATTCAATATTATAGGGCATAGGTATGAGCTGGCTATGGTTAAAAATTGTATTTCTATTTTAGAAAGCTACCTGTGTTTGTAATAGCAGTGGGGAGACAGTATTCTCCCATGACAGCCCAAGGCAAGCACCGCCCCATCCACGCTCTAGTGGGGGGTGGGAGATTGATAACCCTCTTTGCTTTATTCTTGCTGCTCTCTGAACACAGGCCTTTTCTTTTTGGTAGTGAAATCTACCTTCAATAGAGATTTGAAGTTCATTTTAAAGGAAGGAATTTGATTTTTTTTTTCTAATTACATTTTTGATACATGCATCGTTTTTGATCATGTACAAATATATGGGATGCTCAAATTTGAAAGCTGTTGCCAAAGGTCGAAGGTTTATACAGTGAAATCCAAAATTTAAGAAGAATTTATTCTTTAAAGTCTCTGAAAAAGCAAGTTAGCATTTTATACTGTAAAATATTAGTGAACTTTGAAGTCAGTTGGTGAAAAAGACATTCCTTAGTTATACTCTGTAGGCTTGAGTTTAAAACTTCACAGGGTATTTTTGCTTTCCTAGGGAGTGCATTATGGTGATGGGCATAAATAACTGTCATTTTAGAAATTATAATGTTGTTACCTATTACTTAGATAAATACTTAAATTCATAACTGTCAAATATTAAGTTACAAATAACCCATTTAATTCAACTACTTTGGGGAGTATACAATAGAGCTGGGGATATGTTGATTTAAAAATTAGCACTTGGAATAAATAAAACAATTATTAACAAAGTTTATCGGTGATAACTATTAATAAAATTCTCACTTACTAATTATCCCTGTGTTGAATATGCTTAACTCATGTTTTCTTAGTACTTGTGCCTATATTTTTCCTCTTAGAAGGTACTCATCTCTTTGTTTAAAAAAGTTATAAATCGGGTTGCATACTTTGAAATAAAATGTCAAAAATTGAGGTATATTTTTCGTTGAATTAAATTTAGATTTCAGATATATAGATTCTTATTTTATAAAATATGTTCTTTGTGTACCTAAAAAATGATTTTTAACCTTTTAATGAACTTAACTACTTAGGTCTTATTGTGGTAACATAATTTGTTGCAGCAGATCTTTAATTAGGAAATGAAATGTTTTTACATGAGAATTTCTTCAAAAGGAGTGGCATTTTACTGTAGATGTTAGGAGAGGTCCATTTGACTGGGTTTAAATGCAAAAGTAATGATTACCTAAGCTTGTCTGCTATGTATGCTTCAATAAATTTAGACCGTGAGTTTTATCCATTACTGTATCTTTAGGAAGCTGACTTTTCTTTATATAAATGTTTATCGGCAGATTTAATCTGTTAAATATTGAATATCATGTTCCTTTGGGAGTTGAATTTTTCTTCTGAAATCACTAAATATTTTCTTTAAGATAAATAATATGGTTCTTACCAAAACAGATAGCATTAATCTTCAGATGGATAAGTAATTGAAGATGGGAAATCTGTTTTTCTTAAGAGTATTATCTTCATTTTGATTTAAACAATCTAGCAATGAGACTTTTCCCTTTAATGCTTTTGTATTGGTATTATTAATAAATGCAAGCATTCTTGTTTTTATACAGGGTACCAAGTATGGTGTCCTTGGAAGAGACAAAGTTGTTTACTGGCCTTGAATATGGTATGTGAAACCCAATTAAGTGTATCTGTGCTGACTTTTTTGGTCTCTTATGCTATAGGGGTTAAAATGGAATAGTTTTGTGGTTAATGATTTTCCTGGCCTCAAAAAAATGAGTATTAATTACATACTAGTCATGTAAACTGGAAAATTATATAAAGAACAGCCAATAAAAGATAAAATTAGGTCAGTAAATCAATATTTGAATGCTTTCTACATGCAGAGGTAGGCTTTCATGTCTTGTAATGTTCATTTATGTTTAAAAATTTTTCAGGACTTACATTAACTACTTGATATAAATAGGAATATTATGACTTTATATTCTAATAATCTTTTGTCTTTCTGTCATAGTAAGTTAAATATTAATGTTTATGTGAAACATTTTATTGTGTTAATTTAATTCTGAATCTGACATAATAGAAATTCAGAACACTTCCTTTTGGATTAACGTTAGAGTTAGTTACATACATTAATTGCTAAGGTATAATTATTTGCTTGATTTGGGTCACCCATAACTAATTAGAGAACCCATGCATTGGTGGTTTCTACTGATGAGAGCCTTTGAAATTATTGGTGAAGGTGGGTTTTTTTTGTTTTGTTTTATTTTGTTTTGTAGAGACAGAATCTCACTTTATCGCTCTCGGTAGAGTGCTATGTCATCACACAGCTCACAGCAACCTCCAACTTCTGGGCTTAGGCGATAAGTGATTCTCTTGCCTCAGTCTCCTGAGTAGCTGGGACTACAGGCGCCCGCCACAACGTCTGGCTATTTTTTTGTTGCAGTTTGGCCGGGGCTGGGTTTGAACCCACTACCCTCAGTATATGGGGCCAGTACCCTACTCATTGAGCCACAGACGCCGCCTGGTGAAGGTGGTTTTACTCTCCTTGTCCTTAGCTCCCCAACCTTCCTGCACAATGATGTTTTATAAGTAAATATTTAAAAAATTTTTCAAAATAGAGAACAGGGTCTTGCTCTGTTGCCTAGGCTAGCATGCAGTGTCATGATCTTGTAGCCTCAAACTCCTGGGCTCAAGCTATCGTCTGAGGCTCTAAGCAGTTCATTTAATTTTATTTTATTTATTTATTTATTGCAGTTTTTGGCTGGGGCTGGGTTTGAACCTGCCACCTCCGGCATATGGGGCCTGCGCCTTACTCCTTTGAGCCTCAGGTGCCACCCAGTTTATTTTAATTTAATTTAATTTAAGTTTTTTTTCTAAGCAGTTCAGTTTAAATGTAGAGATTTCAGAAGTTATTCTCTATCATGCCTAGCCACTAATTCAACTGTGATAAAGGCAGATCCATTTGTATTGTTCCTGGATATTTTATCTCTTTCTGACATATAAGTTGTTGATAAGAAATAGAGTGGTCTGAGAAATATTCAATGTCTAAAATGCTTTTTCTTATTTTCTTTAAAAATAGATCTATCCAGAGAGAACCACCGAGAAGCAATTGCTAGGGTCATAAGGAAACTTCTTAGTAAGTATTATATATATACATTTAATTTATTTGTATTAAAGTATTGAGGAATCTTACTCTTTTTTGGAGACAGAGTCTATCTGTGCTGTGACGTTATAGCTTACAGCAAACTCATACTCTTGGGCTCAAGTGATAAGTGATTGTCTTGCCTCAACCTCCTAAGTAGCTAGGACTACAGGTGCCTGCCACAATGCATGGCTATTTTTTTAGAGACAGGGTCAGGCTGGTCTCAAACTCATGAGCTCAAGTAGTCCACCAGCCTCGGCCTCCCAGAGTAGGAATCTTGCTCTATTTTGTTTTTGTTTTTGTTTTTTTCAGACAGAGTCTTACTTTGTTGCCCTCGGTAGAGAGCTAAGGCATCATAGCTCATAGCAGTCTCAAACTCGTGGGCTCGAGTGATTATCTTGCCTCAGCCTCCTGAGTAGCTGGGACTATGGGCGCTTGCCCCATGCCCTGCTATTTTTGAGATGGGGTCTCACTCTTGCTCAGGCAGTCCACCTGCCTCGGGATCCCAGAGTGCAATGATTACAGTCGTGAACCACCGCACCTGGCAGGAATCTTATCCTATAGCATAGAATAGCTTTTACATTTTTTATTTTAAATGGTGAGAATATTGGGGCAGTGATTTTTGTTTGTTTGCTCTTTAACTATGGATCTTTTAGATATTTATAGTAGTTCAAAATACTTTAACCAAAATCCTTTTTCTTCTTCTAGACCACATACTCCATAATTCGGAAGATGATACCAAGTCATTGTTTCTTATCATAAAGGTATAATTGTTATTTAATAGCTACATAATTATTAATATGATCATGGTTGGCTTGATGATTTGCAAATAAAAATTGAAATTCTTTGATACAGATTATTGGAGACCTTTTGCAGTTCCAAGGATCTCACAAGCATGAATTTGATTCTCGATGGAAAAGCTTTAACTTAGTAAAGAAATCAATGGAAAATCGGGTCAGTATTTTCATTTAAAAGTTTGAATTGATTTTCTAAAAAGATATATAATAATCTCTTGCTTTAGGGATTATTCATCATACAATGGAAGTTTCCCTGTAAGTAAAACTAGAAGATTTTAAATATTTGGTAAAAGCTAAAAACATCATGTTAGAAATGAAACTAGTTGTAGGGAAAAAAAATGTATTTTCCTTATGCAAATTCTTCTGTCATTTTCCATGATAGTCTCTAAACTCAGTGGGAATTTGGACAGTAGCATTCAAGCTGCCTTTTAAGAACTTGAAATAATGAACAGATAGGAGGAATTGGCTACGGACATGAATTTTGTTTGTTTGTTTGTTTTTGATACAGAGTCTCACTTGTTCACCCTTGGTAGAGTGCTGTGGCCACTTAGCTCACAGCAACCTCAAACTCCTGGGCCCAAGTGATTCTCTTGCTTCAGACTCCCAGGTAGCTGGGACTACAGGCACCCGCCACAGCGCCCAGCTATTTTTTAGAGACAGGGTCTTCAATTTGCTCAGGTTGGTCTTGAACCCCTGAGCTGAGGCAGTCCACCTGCCTCAGCCTGCCAAGTGCTGGGATTCCGGGCCTGAGTCACCATACCTGGCTGTCTACAGGCATGAATTTAAAGCATTGTATTTTATGTAGATGTAAGAAAAAATTATATTCGTGCTCCATTAGAAGTCAGTTTAAGCTTCTCTGGGAGCATGGAAGAAACAGTACCTAAGACAGATAGGAAATGTTCATAGCAGTGTTCTTTTGCAAAAAAATTTAAAGGTTGTTTTAGTTATTTGTTTAAACAAGAGAAGATAGATACTTTAGACAGAGGGAATAGCATGTTTTAGGGAACAGCATGGCTGTAGAAAAGCGTGCTAAGAGGTAAACTATGTTGTTTGTAGTTTTATTTGTTGTGAGAAGGTGCTTCGCTTTTATATTCCACAGTTGGGCAGTCATTCTAGGCTCTTAAGTAGATCTTTGAGTAGTAGAAAGATCAATATTCATGTCACTAAATATTGAAAAGCTTTGCTACTGCTGTGAGAATTAAGTACTAAAAGATTAATACTGGAAGCAAGGAGGACAGGTAAACTATTGTAGTTCCTTGTGAAAAAAACATTCTGAATCAAATCATTGGCACTGGAATGGAGATAAGGTGTTTTGAAAAAGGTATAATTATGGGAGTTGGTGACTAATGAGATACAGGTCATGAAAGAGGAACAATCTTTGAGTCCCAGGTAGCTGCCTTTTGTGACTGAGTGGAGGATTATGTGGGCAAAAAGCTAAAATTAAGAATTTTTAGAACTATAAATTATATTATATCCTGTAGTAAATATACATGGTTATCCTAAAAGCCATTTTATTATTATTATTATTAGTTGTTGTTTTTTTTTTTTTTTTTTGAGACAGAGTCTCACTATGTCGCCCTTGATAATAGTGCCGGAGCATCACAGCTTACAGCGACCTCAAACTCTTGGGCTCAAGTGATTCTCTTGCCTCAGCCTCCCAAGTAGCTGGGACTACAGGCACCCACCACAATGCCTGGCTATATTTTTTTATTGCAGTTGTCATTGTTGGTTAGCTGGCCTGGGCCGGGTTTGAACCTGCCAACTTCAGTGTATGTGGCTGGCGCTGTGACCACTGTGCTATGGACGCCGAGCCCCTGAGAGCCATTTTATAAATAGAAGAGTTGAGCTGTTTTCTTAGATTGTATTTGTACTTTTAATGTTTAACTTGATAAGGACCCAACTCTGTTCTCCCATGCATGGATCCATTAAATAAACTATCAAGGAAAAATAGAGGATTAGATGAGCCATTTTAAAGGGGGATGTTTTTACTATTAGCCATAAAATTAATTGAGAGAGTATATTTTAAATATAAGACTGATGGGTTTAGAATGAATGAAATACCAACAGCATTTGTCATTTCTCTATGGGTCTTTTTTTTTTTTTTGGTAGAGACAGCGTCTCAC
Organism: Perodicticus potto; assembly: GCA_963574655.1. NCBI lineage: Eukaryota > Metazoa > Chordata > Mammalia > Primates > Lorisidae > Perodicticus > Perodicticus potto. The sequence continues at coordinate 45,798 of CAUYRH010053637.1, read as the reverse complement.
TTTATCACCCCGGCATCACACAGCTCACAGCAACCTCAAACTCTTGGGCTTAGGCGATTCTCTTGCCTCAGCCTCCAGAGTATCTGGGACTACAGGCGCCTACCACCACGTCCGGCTATTTTTTCGTTGCATTTCGGCCGGGGCTGGGTTTGAACCCGCCACCCTCAGTATGTGGGGCCAGTGCCCTGCCCACTGAGCCACAGGCACCGCCCCTCCCTATGGGTCTTTTAAAAACTAATTTGTCTTTAAGGAATTTAGAGAAATCTGTTGTTGAAGTCGCTTAGGGAAAATATGAGGTGTTTGTTAATTTGTTTTCCAGCTCCATGGAAAAAAACAACATATCAGAGCGCTGTTGATTGACAGAGTAATGTTGCAGCATGAGGTGAGTATCTTGAATCAGGATGACTCTCTAAAAACCAGTTTTCACCTAACTGCAAACATGGTAACCTAATCATACCTTTGTTAATCTGCAAAATTTTTTTTCTTAAAAACAAAAAGCCAGTTTTCTAGATGAATACTTATTTGTGTTTTTCATAATTAAATGAACTTTCAGTAAATACTTTGAGGTTTCACTTATTTGTTTTCTTAGCTACGAACACTAACTGTTGAGGGTTGTGAATACAAAAAAATACATCAAGATATGATCAGAGATCTTCTCCGTTTATCTACAAGTTCTTATAGTCAGGTAAGCCTTAATGAACACTCTGCCCTCCCCTTCCTTCATCCCTACTCACCTGTTTAATTACAAACAATCTAAATATCCCATTTAACGAGGGAGTTTAAATACTTTCTCCTGTACGTCACACAACTAAGAAGTAAATAATTCAGAACTAAAAGCTAGGCCCTTAACTCATACTGGCATAGAAAATAACTTTTTAATTTGCAGATGTACATTCAAACTAATATTGCTAGTCATTTTTTATGGTGTTTAATTTTACTATCTGTAATTACTTCCCAATTTTTCATTTGAAGGGAAACACAGTACTGTGTGATGTTGAAGTCCAGTCTATGAAGGTCGCGTAATTCCTCGTAGATACTGGGTTTTAGACAGCTGCTACCACGTGAAGCGTAGGGTTTATCCTTTAAGATAGCATAAGACCAAGAGATTGTCCCCAAGCACAGAGAACTGGAAAAAGCAAGAGATTCATGTACAACCAATTATTTTATCTTTGTAAAATAATATTAATTAGGTATAGGTTGAGCATTCCAAATCTAAAAATCCAAAATCCAAAATGCTTCAAAACATGAAACTTTTTGCTCAGTAACATAACTCAAAGGAAGTTCATTATACATTTTGTATTTTGTGGATTTGGGGTGCTCAGTCAGTAAGTATGTAATGCAAATATTCCCAAATTCCCCCATATCTCAAACACTTACTGGTCTGAAGCATTTCAGATAAGGAATACTTCATCTGTAACTAGTCTCTAACCCAGAGATTTCTTCCTAAGTAATATTTCAAAGAATTGGGAATATTTACAGTGTGTTGCTTTTATTCTGTTATCAATTATTATCTGTTATTGTTTAAGTAGATCTTAGATTGTAAATTTATACTTAGTCTTTTGTTTGGGTTCAAACTATGTGGGGCTAACTCAAGGTTTAGTTGAGTTAAGTTGTCTTTATTGATTAAGTTGTTCTATGTTTCTTTTGCTCATTTAAGTTCCTCCTGGAAACTTTTTAATTTTCCTTGTATGAATAGAAAAGATAATCTGGCTCTCAGATTATCAGAATAACTCAGAATAAAAAGTTTAATAGTCTGCTGATCACTTTCAGCCATGTTACCATACAGATGCATATCGGATAGGTATAATGCATTCTCTCCTTTATCAAAAGTATTTGAACCAACATCAACCTAAAGCACAGATGTGCTTGGTGATGATAATGTGCTTTCCTTTTCATAGAATGATAATCACTTTTCTGTTAATTAAAAAAAATTTAAATTATCATCAGTTGTTTTTGATAATTCATTTAGAAATCTTTTGTACTTTGTCTACTGTTAATAAAAGTCCTTTGTTAATTATACTTTCTACAGGTCAGAAATAAGGCTCAGCAAACATTTTTTGCTGCATTGGGAGCATATAACTTCTGTTGCAGGGATATCATTCCTTTGGTTTTGGAATTCTTACGGCCTGATAGACAAGATGTCACCCAACAGCAATTCAAGGTATAGAGTATATTTCTGTTTTGGAGTGAAATTTTTCAACATACAGAAAAGTTGAAAGGGTTCTACAATAAATATCATATATCCACCATTCAGAATCTATATTTAAAATTTTGCTATAGTATGTTATTACTTATCTTTCCATCTTATTTTTGTGTATATTTCAAAGTAAGTTGAAGACATTAGTACATTTTTAAACAGTTATAGTCTTTTTTTCTCCCTAATCATTATTAATTATGTTTATAATCAATGTATAAGATGCGGGTTTCCCTGAGGAAAAGAGTTTAACTTGCCCTTTACTGGCTGAGTAGGCCAGCTGGGCCTATGAGGGGTGGGGAGAGCAGAGGGAGATGAAAGATCAAAACATTTAGATTACCATTACCAGCATGAAGGAAAGGCCTGAGAGAGGAATAGATATAGTAAGTTGGTGCAACTGAGTGAAAGCTTTGAGATTTGAGCAGAGAAAGAAGGAAATGACACAATAAGGAAAATGCTAAAGCATAGATTTGATTTCTCCAAAGCATAGGTTTGATTTCTTTTTTTTTTTTTTTTTTTTTTTGAGACAGAGCCTCAAGCTGTCACCCTGGATAGAGTGCTGTGGCATCACAGCTCACAGCAACTTCCAATTCCTGGGCTCAAGCGAGTCTCTTGCCTCCGCCTCCCAAGTAGCTGGGACTATAGGCACCCACCACAACGCCCGGCCATTTTTTGGTTGCAGCCGTCATTGTTGTTTGGCGGGCCCGGGCTGGATTCGAACCCGCCAGCTCAGGTGTACGTGGCTGGTGCTTTAGCCCGTTGAGCCACAGGCACCGAGCCCTGAATTCGACTTCTGACATTGCTGCCATTTAGCTATGCATGGCATCTTCGGTTGTATCTCCTTTGTCATTTCTTGGGGTGGGGGGATTGAATTGGGCTTCCCAGGTAGTAGAGATAGCCCCTTACCAAAGTGCTAGGCTTTATAGTTGTGGCTTATCTCCTATAACCTTACAAAGGCCCCTTTCAGAGTTTTGGCTGGAGACTCTGAGGACCAACTTTGTGAGATAGTGCAAGCTCGCTCTGTTTTGATATCAGCCAACCTCTACCTTATCCTAAGAAGCCATACTATTAGGTTTAAATCTTGACTGTGAAGAGATACAAACAGCTGTGGCACCCAGCCCTCACCCTTCAGTTCTTTTCCACTATGGAACTTCAAAGGTCAACTTCGGGGTCTACCTCAACCCCTTAGTAGACAGCCCCAGACACAGGTTCCAATTAATTTTCTCAGGTATTACAAACCATGCTTAACAGAGAGGGGTTCAAAGGTCTCCAACAGCACAATTGGAGCCAGGGATCCACACTCCCACCCACCAGACTCAGTCCACACTATTGTCCACTTCTCTGCTCACAGGCCCAGTTGGAGCCAGGGGCCACGGACGGCCCTGCCCACCAGTCTCAGTCCACTGCCTGGCAAGCCTCCGTTCACAGGCTCTGTTAGAGTCAGGGCACTGCGCTCTGCCCACAGAGTCCTCACCCAGTAAGCCTCTGCTCACCAGCCCCGCTAGAGATGGGGGACCACACCCTGGCCCTCAGGTCTTGGTTCACACCCAGTAAGCTACTGCTTCAGGGTTCTGTTGGAATCAGGGAACCATGCCCTTGCTCTCAGGTCTCTGTCCATGCCTAGCAAGCCTCTGCTCACAGGACCAGCAGGAGCTGGGAACCAGCCCTGTCTGCCAAACTCAGACCACACAGGGCAACCACTCTCCCACTGTGGGTGCCGTCAGAGCCAGGGGTTCTGCACCCCTGTTCTGCCAGACACAGCCCAAACTGAGGGTCAACACCACTACTTGCCAGGCATAGTCATAACCAAGGGACTGCACCTCCTCCTGCTGAGTATCCCTTTCTTCCCACACCTTCTTTCTTCCCCATTCATCACAGATTCCATCCTGATGGTTGGCGGTCCACATTATGCCCAGATCTCTCAGGACAAAACAGAACACTCTGCAGGGGGCAGAACTTCAGACGGCCATGTGAGAGGGAAGGGTGGACTGGGAGTTTGGACTTGTGGGGGAAAATATCTGTTCAATTTTATGCCTGGCGGGGTGGTGTCTGGGTTCATAAGTGGGACCTCCCTGGAGAAAGAGTCCTGGAATTTAATGAGAGGTCTTTTGTTCCCTGCTTATTCGCAGATAGCCTGCAGCAGGCCTCCTGCTTAGGGGAGGTCTCCTGTCCTCTAGTCAATAGGCTTTGTACCTGAAATTTATTTTCTTGAAAGCTCTTCCTTAGAGTTACAGCTTGCCAAACTTCTTTCTTGGCTCAACTCCCCACCTTTAGCTTCATAGAGTCCGATTCTGTCCAGTTTTTCTTCCTCTGCCCAGGGTTACTACCAGTCAGCCATCTTCCCAGAATTCTGCCCCAGGCCAGTTTTGAACCCACCAGCCTTGGTGTGTGTGGCCAGCACCCTACCCACTGAGCTATGGGTGCCACTTATATCCACTTATTTTTGAAAAGGAAATGTGTTCACATAGAGTTCAGGAGTTACTAGAGTCTATAGTGTAGTCTACATCCCCTGACCACCCTGTTCCTCATCCCCATGAGCTAGCACTGTTAAATGTGTCTTTCCAGAGGTATTTCAGGCATATGTAAGTAAATACAAGTAATCTTCCACTTGTACACACCCTTATTTTTACATAAATGATAACATTCTATACATACTGTTCTGCCTCATGCTTTTTTCATTTAATAATAATCTGAAAAGGCCAGGAGATGGTGGCTAACACCTGTAATCCTAGCACTCTGGGAGGCCAAGGCAGGTAGATTGTCTGAGCTCAGGAGTTCAAGACTAACCTGAGCAAGAGCAAGACCATGTCTCTTAAAATTAAAAAAAAAAAAAAAGGCTCAGCACCTGTGGCTCAAGCGGCTAAGGCACCAGTCACATACACCTGAATTGGTGGGTTCGAATCCAGCCTGGGCCTGCCAAAAAACAATGACAGCTGCAACCAAAAAATAGCTAGGTGTTGTGGCTGGCCCCTGTAGTCCCAGCTACTTGGGAGGCAGAGGCAGGAGACTCGCTTGAGCCCAGGAGTTGGAGGTTGCTGTGAGCTGTGATGCCACACACTCTACCCAAAGTGACAGCTTGAGGCTCTGTTTCAAAAAAAAAAAAATTAGCCGGGCATTGTAGCAAGTGCCTGTAGTCCTAGCTACTCAGGAAGCTGAGGCAAGAAAATCACTTGAGCCCAAGAGTTTGAGGTTGCTATCAGTTATGACGCCACTCAACTCCAGGGCAGCTGAGTGAGACTCTATCTTCCAAAAAAAAAAAAAAATTGTCTGAAGATCATTCCACATCAATACTTAAAGAGCTTCCTCACTCTTTTTTATGGCTACATGGTTTTCCGTTAAATGGACGTATCATGATTTATTTAACCACTATTCTTTTGTTTTATGAGACAGAGTCTTTCTTTGTCACCTTCAGTAGAGTACCATGGCATCTCAGCTGACAGCAACCTCAGACTCCTGGGCTCAAGTGATCCTCTTGCCTCAACCTCCAAAGTAGCTGGGACTTCGGGCGCCTGCCACAATGCCCAGCTGTGTTTTTAGAGATAAGATCTCACTTTTACCCAGTCTGGTCTTGAACTCCTAAGCTCAAGCAGTCCACCCTTCTCCACCTCCCAGAGTGCTAGGATTTCAGGCCTGAGCCGTGGTACCCAGCCCTTAACCAATATTCTGTAGATCAACATTTGTGTTGTATCTTGTGCTATTTCAAATAATACTATGATGAGAACCTTTACATGTGTGTCATTTTGCACATATCTATAGGATAAATAATTATATGTCTAGGATAAATTCTTAGACGAGGGATTGTTGGGCCATTGGGGATATTATGTGTATATAAAACATAGGATTTTGATATGTTGCCCTCCATAATCATGAGACCAATATATACTCCCACTAACAACAGAATGACAGTGCCCTTTATTTTACCCCTTTGCTAACTTAGTGTGCTATCAATTTTAGTTTAGTCAATCTGATAGGTAAAAACTGATATTTAGTACAGTTTTAATTTGCCCTATATTGATTATGAATGAGTTTGAGCATTTTTCATATGTTTAAGAGCTATTTGTAGTTTTCACAAAAACTGTTCCTATCACTTGCTTATTTTCCTATTGATTTATTGTTTGTCATCTTATCGATCTGTAGGAACTCTTAATAAAGAAAAGAAATTAGCTCTTTGCCTGTATTATGAGTTACAAATGTTTTTGCCATGCCAATGTTTGCCTTTTGATATGGCTTTTATTAGCTTTTGCCATGAAGATATTTTTTATTTTCTTGTGGTCAAATTTATTACCCTTTTTATGACTTCTAGGTTTATGTCATAGTTAGAGATTCCTCCAATATTGCTTTAGACTGGTCCTAGTTTGTTCCAGTGCCCTTATAATTTTTTTTTTTTTAATGGTAAGATCCATTTGGAATTTATCCAATGAAAGGTTTATCATATATAGTGCCAACTTTGCCAACTTTTTTTTTCCCTTGGCTGCCTGCTGCTAATCCCAGTGCTTTTTTCAAATAATCCCCATCTTTTCTCCAGTGATCTGAGATGCTACCTTTGTGGTTATTATTAATATCCCTTTTTTTTTTTTTGAGACAGAGCCTCAAGCTGTCACCCTGGGTAGAGTGCCATGGCATCACAGCTCACAGCAACCTCCAATTCCTGGGCTCAAGCGAGTCTCTTGCCTCTGCCTCCCAAATAGCTGGGACTACAGGTGCCCGCCACAACGCCCGGCCATTTTTTGGTTGCAGCCGTCATTGTTGTTTGGCAGGCCCGGGCTGGATTCGAACCCCCCAGGTCAGGTGTACATGGCTGGCGCCTCAGCCCTTTGAGCCACAGGCACCAAGCCAGTATCCCTTTTTGCTTCTTTTTCACGTATTTGACTATTCATATATGAACTAACCATTTGTTTTCTGCATATTAACTATGTGTGTCTCTTCATCTGCGAATTTCTATTTGTGCCTCTCCCCCATTTTTTTAGTCAGGATCATGCTTGCAGATATTTTCCTCAGTTTTTCATTTCACTATTATTTGTGATTGAAGCTATGTTTGATGTTTCTGTTTTCAAAGTGTTTTGAGTATTTATTTCCTCACTTGATCTCCACAACTTTCCTCTGAGGTAGTTAAACATGAAGTTGAAGCAGCTAAAGTACATAGGTTTAGTAACTATCCCAATTTCACACAGTCTTTGGTAGTAGAGCCCCTATTAGCTGAAGAATATACTTTAGAGTTATTAGTTCCTGTTTATACCTTTGACCAGTTCATTGTTTTGCAGGGAGTATCACACTCAAGGCCTAACACTGAAGACATTTCACTGTGTTATGCTAATCGCTCTGCAGCCCTCTTCCACCTGGGTCAGTATGAGGTGAGTGTCTGATGACTGGTATGATTGGAAAGGATCTTGCAGGGCCGCTTTTGGAGGACTAGGCGTTCATTTCTGCTGCTTCCTTTGAATGCTGAAAGCAGGCCATGCCACAGTAGATGAAATGGAAGGAAGCACCTCAAAGTATGCCCATACTTGTTCTTTCTCCTGATTTCATTTCACCTGTCACGGGCGACCATGCAGGGTATTGTTGATTGACAAGGAAGAGCTTTGGTACATTCCCCAAGGGCAGGGACCATACCCAGGAGGTCAGCAGTGCTGAGGGTGGACAGGTGTTTCTGATCACACTTCCAGGTCATACTTTCTTATCTTTATTAATGTTTGGAATTTTTGTTTTTTATTTCAAAATATTAAGGTGTTACAAATGTTTTTGTCACGTGGATAACTTGTATGATGGTTAATCTGGGGGTTTTAGTATGCCCATCATTGCGCTCAATAGATAAGTTTTACCCCGACCTCCCTCCCTTGTTATGAGGATGAAACAAAGTAATATGTCTAAAGTGCTGAAAGGAGTACCTGGAACATAGTTGGTGCTTAATAAATAGTAATCATTATTATCATCTTTACCTATATTATGAGTTGCAAGTGTTTTTTCTGGGATGTCACAATGCTTGTAAGGGTGAGCTCTATTATTATAGGAGTAATCTTGAAAATGCTCTACTTCCTTAAAAAAAGAACACATGATATGCTAGGTGAGGTATCTGGGGATGGAAAAACAAACACCACACATACTCATTAATAATCGAGAGCTAAATGATGGACACACATGGTTACACAAGGGTTGTAAAGGACATCAGTACCAAGAAGGGGGAGGTCGCTTACTATAATTCTTCTATCTGTAAAATACAACAAAAATAAAATATTGGCCAGGTGTGATGGTTCACCCCTATATCCTAACACCCTAGGGGCAGGAAGATCCCTTGAGATCAGGAGTTTGAGACCAGGCTGAGCAAAGGAAGACCTTGTCTCTACCAAAAACAGAAAAACACAACTATAAGAGAGACTCTACCTAACAAATTCAAAAATTATGACCTGGTTGTTTGTACCCTCACAATAACCTGAAATTAAAGAAAAGTCCAGGCACAGTGTCTTACACCTATAATCCCAGCACTCTGGGAGGCTGAGGTGGGTGGATTGCTTGAGCTCAGAAGTTTGGGACCAGCCTGAGCAAAAGTGAGACCCTGTCTCTACTATGAGAAAAACTAGCCAGGCATTGTGGTGAGCACCTGTTAGTCCCAGCTACTCAGGAGGCTGAGACAAGAGGATTGTTCAAGTCCAAGAGTTCAAGCTTGCTGTGACCTATGACAGCACAGCCAGGTGTGGTAACATGTACCTGTAGTCCCAGCTACTCAGAAGGCTGAGACTGGAGGATTGCTTGAGCCCAGGAGTTTGAGATTACAGTGAGTTATGATCATGCCATTGCACTTTAGTTGAGCAAGACTCTTTCTCCAAGTAATAAAATATATATATATATATATATATATATATATATATATGTATAATTAAATATAATATCCTCAGCAAGTATCACTAATCATTCAAGAGATCACACAATAGAATATGATTAAAATGAGCAGATGGTTGTAGTTGTTTCTTTTTTCTTTTTTTTAAGACAGAGTCTCACTCAGTTGCCCTGGGTAGAATGCCATGGCATCAGATATCAGAAGCAACCTCAAACTCTTGGACTCAAGCAGTCCTCTTGCCTGAGCCTCCAGAGTACCCAGGACCATGGGTGTCCCCATAACACCCAGCTAGTTTTCCTATTTTTAGTAGAGATGGGTCTCACTCCTGCTCAGGCTGGTCTTGAGCACCTGCCTTATCCTCCCAGAATGCTAGGATTACAGGCATGAGCCACTGCACCCAGCCAGTTGTTCATTTTTAATAATCCTTAACTTTCATGGCTCGGCGCCTATGGCTGAACGGGCTAAGGCGCCAGCCACGTACACCTAAGCTGGCAGGTTTGAATCCAGCCCGGGCCGCCAAACAACAATGACGGCTGCAACCAAAAAATGGCTGGGCGTTGTGGCGGGTGCCTGTAGTCCCAGCTACTTGGGAGGTGGAGGCAAGAGACTCGCTTAAGCCCAGGAAATGGAGGTTGCTGTGAGCTGTGATGCCACAGCACTCTATCCAGGGTGACAGCTTGAGGCTCTGTCTCAAAAAAAAAACCACAGAAACATCTCTGCTGATAGTATGATCTTATTCCTAGAAAACCCTGTGATAAATGAATTTAACAAAGTCTCAGGTTATAAAATCAATGTACTAAAATCAATAGCAATTCTATACACCAACAATGACCAAGATAAAAGCCAAATCAATAACTCAATGCCATTTACAATAGATGCAAATACAAAACAATAAAATATCTAGGAATAAATCTAACCACAGAGATAAAAGATTCCTACCAGGAGAACTACAAATCACCAATAAAAGAAACTGTAGACAACACAAACAGAAAAACATCCCACGCTCACAGATTGGAATAATCAATATTGTTAAAATGACCATACTGTTCAAAGCATTTACAAATTCAATATAATTCCTATCAAAATATCAATTTTGTTTTTCACAGAATTAGAAAAACAATTCTAACATGCACATGGAACCAAAAAAAGAGCCCCAACAGCCAAAGGGGAAAAAAACAAAACCACAACCTGGAGGCATCACATTACTTGACTTCAAATTATAATAAAAGGCTATAATAACCAAACATAAAAGGAAGACACATAGATCAGTGGAACAGAACAGAGAGCACGTATATAAAACTATATACCTACAACAACCAACAGACCGTCAACAAAGCAGACAAAAACATGCTATTCAATAAATGTTACTGAGTGAAAATGAAAGTAAATGCTTGACAAAAACCAAAAATTAAAAAAAAATCATCTTTTCAGATTAAAAACAATTTTAAAGCTCCAAGACATTATATTTTCATTTGTGGGTATGTATACCATCTATGTCTAGGGAAAACTAATCAGTTCTTTCTTATAATATGTAAAAGGAAATCGTTCAGCTAATTTGAGATAGTTTGCACTGTTAGCTTCCCACTTGCAATTTAAAGGTGAGTCAGTTAGCTGAGCAATAGATGCCAAAAAATTGGTAGGCAGCAAAGTCAGAGCAGGAGTAGCATAACAAGGTGAGAACAGACAGAAATGCCATCCTCACTGTGCTATTGAAACACGTGTGTTTCAGAGCTTTGGTTTCTAAATGGTTTTTTGTTGTTGTTGCTCAAACTCTGAAACAGAAAGAAACTGTAGTCATTTCAATGCTTGGTCCCTCCAAAATACATCAGATTTCAAAATTCAGTCTCTGTCTGGAAGAGTCAGGCAGTAAAAGAATAAAGCAGCTGATATATGTATTTAATCACTTATGTATTCATTAATTCAGCAAAGAATGTTTCTGTCATAGTCCAGGCATTCAAGCAGAGATGAATTTGAAGGAGCTCATAATCAAGTACGAGTTACACACAACTATTGGTATACTGATAAACTGGCTCTCTCAAAACAAAAAGTCATGATTTCAAGAGTTTGCCAACTTCCATGGGGTAAATCATTTCTGAATATTTAACAATCTACTGTCTTGCACTAATAGGAGGTGGCTCCAGCAAACAGCAAATACTTTCAATTGAATGTTTTCAAGTTAACATAAGTAAGTGCTATAATACATACATATAAAAGTGCAATGGTTAGATTGGTATAATAAAATTCGATTAATTTTGACAAATAGTTTTTGTTTTTCTATTATTCTTAAAGTGTTTGATTCAGTTCTACGGAGAATATAAACATCATTAAAATGCAGTCCCCCTTCTCAAAGGCATATAGGCTATAAGATGGACTAACAATTCAAATGAGGATAGTATGAGGCATAGTTTCACTGGGTGGTATATAAGGGCAAACTCAGAAAGTAAGGAGAGGTTATGTTCATATAGGACAGAGGATTATAGAGACTTCCTGAAGGATATATCAGCTGATTGCAGTCTTCCTGAAGTATATATGGGTCTTTAAATAGTGTGAGAAGGGGTCAAGCTAAAGAAGAGTGAAGGAACTATATTATAGAGCAAGGATTCACAGACGTTTTAAAAAACAGTGAGGCAACTGCAGAGACAAGTAACTATCATTTGGTAAAATATGAAGTAAAAGGAAAGAAATAAGAATAACTTTGATAAAAAGTATTTTACACAAAAAATTTTAAAAAGTATTGTACAGTTAATAAAGTTGTATTCACATACAGTCTCATTTCCATTCTCACAAATAATATCTCTCAGACAAGTAATAGTACCATTACATTAATCTTACAAATGAGGAAGGAATCCAGGTAAGACAGAAGGAGGGTGAGGTAGGCTACTGCTGCAGTATGGACCATATTAATGGACGGAAGATTTAGGAAATGCAATCTCTAAAAGCACTACAGATCATACAATGGGAAAAAGCAATGACTTCATTGTGAAATATATTTGGCATCAGTACCTCAGTCTGTCCTATACTCACACTCTCAAAAGACCATTGTGTTGCATACTTTCAGGAGATGCCATTTTCAACTTGAACAGCCATATGTAGCATATCTAACACTACTACATGCCCTAAGAATCAAATGAACTAAAAGGGGGGGAAGGGAGGGAATCAGTATGGATAAAACATTAACCCAATGTGAAGCTTCCTCCTTCCCTCAAGGAAGTTGATATGAACTTTCAAGGTCAACAACTGGAAAAGTCTTGACAGAAATACATACAATAGACCCATCATCAAATTGTTGGAAACAGAGTAGGAATATGACCCCTTTCAAAAATTTGGCAAAAATGCTTACGTACTGTGGTTCCATAAAATTTTCCAAAGCTTAAAAATATAAAACTCAAGAAAAATTGTGTCTAACATTACAAAATCCATTTTCTCTTGGTTTAACTTTAATAGTAAGGGAAAACATCTAGTCACTATCTCAGAGTTAGTGGCTAATATTGATAAACTGAAACTTGTTCTTAAATTAATACTTTATCTAGATGACATTTTCAGTACATTTTTTTACTTTGTGGGTGTAGCTCTTTTATAAGCCCTCAGTTCTCCATAGTCTTATTAAAATTTAGTTTCCTTTCTAATTTTAAGTTTGCAATTTAGTGGTTTTTAGTATATTCACAAAGTTATGCAACCACCATCATTAACTCCGGAACATATTCATTATTTAAAAAAAATTACTGAAAAAAATGGGCAAAGGACTTGTATAGACACTTCTCCAAAGAAGATAATACAAATGGCAAATAAGCACATGAAATGATGTTCCATATCACTAGCCATCAGAAAAATGCAAACCGAACCCACAATGAGATACCACTTTACATACATTAGGATGGCTATTATCAAACTAACAAGTATATAGAGAAATCGAAACCTTTCTGCATTGCCAGCAGGAATCTAAAAAAAAAAAAACCAGTTCTGGGCAGCACCTGTGGCTCAGTGAGTAGGACGCTGGCCCCATATACTGAAGGTGGCAGGTTCAAACCTGGCCCCGGCCAAACGGCAACAAAAAATAGCCAGGCTTTGTTCCGAACTACTTGGGAGGCTGAGGCAAAGAATCACCTAAGCCCAAGAGCTGGAGGTTGCTGTGAGCTGTGACACCATGGCACTCTACCAAGAGCGACAAAGTAAGACTCTGTCTCTAAAAAAGAAAAAAGAAAGAAAGAGTGGCGCCTATGGTTCATCGAGTAGGGCGCCGGCCCCATATACCGAAGGTGGTGGGTTCAAACCCAGCCTCCGATGAACTGCAAAACAGAAAAATAGCCGGGCGTCAAGGCGGGCGCTTATAATCCCAGCTACTTGGGAGGCTGAGGCAAGAGGATCGCCTAAGCCCAGGAGATGGAGATTAGCTGTGTGATGCCATGGCACTCTACCGAGGGCAAAAAAAAAGTGAGACTCTGTCTCTACAAAAAAAAAAAAAAGAAAGAAAGAAAAAGAAAAAAGAAAAGAAAAAAAACAGTTCCTCAAACATAACCAGAGAAATCACCATATGACCTAGCAATTCCACTTCTGGACATATACACTAAAAAATGGTTAAAATGGTAAATGTTATATATATTTTCCCACAATTAGAAAAGCACAGAAATATCATATACTATATGATACATAAAATGTTGCATGTGTCTGCATTTTCATTCCTATATGACAACTCTATTGTACAGATATACCACATTGATTATACATTCATCCATTAATGGACATTTGTATTGCTTTACACCTTCTGGCTGTTATAACCAATGCTGCTATGAACATTCACATACACATTTTTTGGTGGGTATTTGTTTTCAATTCTCTAGGTAAATATCTAGTAGTAGAATTGCTATGTCAGATGATAACTTTATATTTAATTTTTTGAGGAATTGCCAAACTGTTTTCCACAGTTACTGAATTCTGTTACATTTCTACCAGCAATGTATAAGGGTTCCAATTTCTCAACATCCTTGCCAACATAACACCTGTTACTGTCACCTTTTTCTATTCTAGCCATCCTAATAGCATCTCACTGTGGTTTTTTTGCTTGTTTTAATTAACAAATAATAGTTATATATATTTATAGGGTACAATGTGATGTTTTGATACATGTATACATTGCAGAAGGATTAAAACAAACTAATTCACACATCACTTCACATACTTACTTTTTTTTTTTTTTTTTTTTTTTGGTGAGAACTTTTAAAATCTACTCTTGTAGCAATTTGGAAACAGACATTATTAACTACAGTTACCATGCTTCTTAACAGATCACTAAAACTTTTTCCTCCTGTCAAACTGAAAGTTTGTATTGTTTGACTAACATCTCCTTTTTCCTCACTGCCACATCTCCATCCCAACCACAGCCTCTTGTAACCACCATTTTACACTCTACTTCTATGAGTTCAACATTTTTAGATTTCACATATAAATGAGATAATGCTTATTCATTTAGCATTATGTCCTCTGGGTTCATCCACATTGTTGCAAATGACAGAATTTCCTTCTTTTGTAAGGCTGAATAGTATTTCACTGTGTATCTATACTATATTTTCTTTTCTTTTTTTTTTTTTGGTTGCAGCTGTCATTGTTGTTTGGCGGCCCGGGCTGGATTCGAACCCGCCAGCTCAGGTGTATGTGGCTGGCGCCTTAGCCCGTTGAGCCACAGGTGCCGAGCCACTATATTTTCTTTATCCATTTATCCACTGATGAACTGGGTTACTTCCATACCTTGGCTATTGTGAACAATGCTTCAATGAACATGAGATTGCAGATATCTCTTCAACATACTAATTTCACTTTCTCTGGATTTTTGATTTGCATTTCCCTGATGACTAGATATGTTGGGCAATTTTTCATGTACTTATTTGCTATTTGCGTATACTCTCTTGTGAAATGTCTATTTAGAGCCTTTGCCAATTTTCAATTAGATTATTTGTCTTTTATTATTGAGTTGTTGAGAGTTCTATATATAATCTGGATAGAAATTTCTTACCAATTTATGATTTAGAAATATTTTTTCCTGTTCTGTGAATTGCCATTTCACTTTATTGTTGGTGCTCTTGTTTTAAATTTTGTGGCACTAAAGTTTTAAATTTTGATGAAATCCAATTAACCTATTTTTCTGTCATTGCTTACCGTTTAGGTGTTATACCTAAGAAACCACTGCCTAACTGAAGGCCATGAAAATTTTTCCCTATGTTTTCTTCCAAGAGTTTTATAGTTTTATGTCTTAAATTTAGGCCTTTGATATAATTTGAGTTAAGTTTTCTACATGTGGGGGAAGAGTCTAATTTTATTCTTTTGCATGTGGATATCCAGTTGTCTCAGCACCATATGCTGAAAATATTTTTCATTCCATCTTGAATTATCTTGGTAACTTTGTTGAAAATTAATCTACTATAAATGTTATGGTTCAATTTTGGACTCTAAATTCTATTCCACTGATTTATATGTCTGTCCATATGCTGGTACAACATTAATTAATACCCACATAGTACATTAATTCACTTACTACAAGTGAAGCTAATGACACCAAATTAATACCATTTTCATCCATTGCCTCTTAACATCACAAAATTTTATGTATTAGAAAGCCTTGTTATTTATATGTAATTAACTATTAAAATCTTCTTGCATCATATATATGTAAGGTGAAGGTCTACATTAAAAAATAAAATTCTTTATTATTCAGTGGGGGTGAAACCCAGATTTATAGAAATTCAAATACCATGGTAAAAGAGAACTCTAATTCAAACCTGAACCCCTTAAATAACACCTTAAGGATTAAAGGAATAGTTACATTCCATAGTGATGTGTTTACACATCTAAATGCATGCTTGCACATGTGCACACACACACCCTCTCTCACAGGCATACACACAGTTCACTTGAAGCATATATGAGATTTCTAAATTCATATGTGATCACCAAATTTTAGAAACAAAAAATCCTTTGAAATCATTTCCCATTTCTCATAGACAACCCAGACCACAGTGGTTAAATGAACTGCCCAAAATTCCAAACATAGCTCGGAAGCAAAAGCAAGTGTTAGACTGCAGGTTTCTAAATTTCTTTTTACCCACTGGTTGCAGACTCATATAAACATTTATTCATTTGACAATCATTTAAAAGGAGCTAGGCACTATACTTACGGCTAGAAACAAAGATCAAAAGACAAAATACAGCATATGGTTTGACAGAAAAAATAAGACCTAGTGTTCAATATATTAGCAGAGTAACTACAGGATGTCCCAAAAGTCACCCCTAAAGTGGCCATACATAGGGAAAATGGAAAACTGTAGCTAAATATAACTTTATTTCCAAAATATTCATTATTAAACTTTACAAAGAGGTGGCCAACAGAGACTATTTTGTAAAATTTTGTAATGTATATTTTGTAGATATATTTTAGCTATAATCTCCCATTTTCTCGATGTATAGGAACATTAGGGGAGAATTTTGGGACAACTTGTATAGTTTACAATAATCCATTATACATTTGAAAATAGCTAGAAAGAGAATAATTTGGATGTTTCTAGCATAGAGACAAATACTTAAGGTGATGGATATTCTAAATGCACTAATTAGACTTCAGAAATTATGAATCTAATTATTTATCAAATGTACCCTACCCCAAAGGATTACATGACTGAGATACTGCCTTTGAGAAGGCTATGATGAGAAGAAAAACATATATATATATACGTATATATACACACACACACACACACACACAAGACCGAGGTGCCGCAACAGAAGCATATACCAGTTTCAATGAGAAAGAGGGATTTCTCATTTTATATTTTCACTAGCAAAATCTTTGATGTTCTACGTTATTACAAGTCCAAATAAATGGAAAATAAAAATCAGTCTACTCAGGGCTAGATGAACATGTAGCTTATTAACAGCAGGAGAATTAAAACTCAGCTCACTATGTCATAGTGCAATGATCTTTCTACTAGAACTAGCTAAGTAAGTGGCAGCTGAGATGCACTGTTTATTTAACTAAAATCTGTAATGATGCATTCCTTGATTTAGAGTTTATCTATCTATCGTTCTATTTATTTTTGAGAAAAGGTCTCCCTCTGTTGCTCAGGTTAAAGTACAGTGGCATCATCAGTGGCTCCCTGCAACCTCAAACTTCTAGACTCAAGTGATCCTCTACTCCAGCCTCCAGAGTAGTTGGGACTACAGACACACCCTACCAGGCCCAGCTACCTTTCCCTCCCCCACCCCCCTGGTAGAGACAGGAGTTGAGGGATGAGGAAGTTGGGTGGTGTATCACTATTGCCCAGGTTGGCCTCAAGTGATCCTATCAAAGTGCTAAAATTGTAGGCACTTTATTATAGGCATGAGTCACAAGAACATATTATCCTAAAAATTCAGCTTTGGGGGTAGGCAAAGTGGCTCATGCCTATAATCTCAGCATTCTGGGAGACTGAAGCAGAAGGACTGCTTAGCTCAGGAGTTCAAGACCAGCCGGATAGCCAAGCCTAGTGGCTCATGGCTGTAATCCTAGCATTTTGGGAGGCCAAGACAGGTGGATTGCTTGAGCTTATGAGTTCGAGATCCTGAGCAAGAGTGAGACCTCAAGTCTAAAAAATAGCTGGGACCTGTAGTCCCAGCTCCTCGGGAGGCTGAGGCAAGAGGATAGCTTGAGCCCAAGAGTTTGAGGTTACTGTGAGCTATTATGCCATGTGGCACTCTACCAAGGGTGATGACAAAATGAGACTGTCTCAAAAAAAAAAAAAAAAAAAGACCAGCCTAAGCAAGAACAAGACCCTTTTTCTACTAAAGCAAAAAAAAAGCACTGTGACTGTAGCTTGTAGTTCCAGCTACTTCCAGCTACTTAGGAGGCTAAGGCAAGAGGATCACTTGAAGCCAGGAGTTTAAGGTTGTTGTGCACTAGGCTGATACCATGGGACTCTAGCCTGGGGCAATAGAGTAAGACTCCGTGTCAAAAAAATTAATAAATAAAAATTTATACAAGTTCAGCTATAAGGCCAGGAGCGGTGGCTCATGCCTGTAAGCCTAGCACTTGGGAGGCCAAGGTGGGTGGACTGCCTGAGCTCAAAGGTTCGAGACCAGCCTGAGCCAGGGCAAGACCCCATCCCTAAAATAGCTGGGTGTTATTGTGGGCACCTATAGTCCCAGCTACTTGGGAGACTGAGGCCAGAGAAGTGCTTGAGCCCAAGAGGCTGAGGTTGCTGTGAGCTATGACGCCACAACACTCTACTGAAGGTGCCAAAGGGAAACTCTATCTCAAAAAAAAAATTAAAAAATGCAGCTATAACCTCATTTAGAAGGAAACCACTAAGAAATTATTTGTCAAATATTATAAATTAAGCATAGCCTCAATCTATTTTAAAGTATGGTAGTTTTGTTTTATACTTTTGCAATCTATTCTCAGCCTCATCTTTCACAAGTGAGAATTTATATTACTAAATCAAAGAGATCCTCTTTAAAAAAACAAAATCCTCTTTAGAAAGTACGTTTATTTCAACATTAATACACATACTTGAAATGTTCAACATTAATACACATACTTGAAATGTTCAGAAACACTTAGACAACGTCTCTTTTGTAATTGGCTTCAGCTACAAATAATCTCATTGGTTTATAGATCCTTCTTCAAATTCAGTCATTCATGAAGCATAGCTACTCTCTGACAAATTCAGTGATAGTCCCTAAAATAAAGAGATGAATTTAATTCATGTCTTATTTTAAGGTATACATAGTTTAACCAAGGAAATAAGCAAGTAAACAGATAATTGAAAATGAATGTAAGTACTATGTAGTACATATGTACGTCAATAGAGAGAAAAAGAACTCAGAAAAGAGACACCTAACCTGAATTTGACTATCTATTACTTTTGGTAGTTTTAACAAACCAATTTTCCCCCTTCACAGGACAAAAACTAACCATAAGAGAGATCATTTATTAAATAAAATGCATCAGGAGCTCTAAAGCCAGTTCCTGGAAATGTAGAAAATTTTGAAGCAATAAAGGATATATGTGTATAACCAACAAAGATGACTGATTAGAAGGACTCAACATTCATTTACATTAATGACATGTATTCATGTCAAAATTATCTGTCACATTTCCTTTAGTCATGCTTTACACACTGCTCCTTTCATTGTACATAAAAATTGATTACAATATTTGAAATTACAGTTACCAACAAAAATTAAGACTCAAGACATTTGCCAGATTTCTGATATTTAAAGTTTCAAGCAAAGTGCCAACATCAATAAAACTTTTCACCAGCAAAAAAACTGTAGCCTTTTTAAATGTCTTATTAAAATTTCCTTTTCTATTTCTATAATATGAAGAATAAGGGAAACAGCTTGTAATTCAACAGAAATGAACTGATATTTAATGTAAAACGCTGTAATAACAAAACACTAGAAGACCTAGTAACAAATGCCACTGGCATACTTTGAATTTTATATAGATAATCTATAACTCTTATATTTGCTTTTGAAATTGAGATTTTTTTTTTAAAAAATCAGGAATCTCACTAAGTATCTCACCTATAATTAATTTTATTTAAATATGATTTTCATTATATTTTCCTTCATGTGATAATGGATCTCTTCTATAATATTACAGCCAGAAAAAAAAATTTTAAGATCCCCAAAGCGAAACTTTATTAAGTACTTTCTGTAGTAACTATCGTAATGTGGTAACAACATAACCTATGAAAAGCATGGCAAGTGTTAAATTAGTAAAGATTTTAATTGCCACCAATATAAAAGGAAAGAGGCTGAGGAAGTCAATACGTAAAACAAAATTTTCAATTCATCTGAAATAAAGCCAGAGTTAGACATCCAGATTTTTCAATTTCTTAAATACAGTAGAACCTCCATATTTGATCACCTCCCTATTCTGATCGCTCCTTAAGCTGACCTAATTTTCACAGACTGGGTAAGTACCACATGTACATATCAGAATAGTAGACCTAGTTCCTTATGTTGACCAGTTTGTTACAGTCCCTCGGATGGTCAACTTATAGAGGTTCTACTGTACTTTAAGATTGTCAATGGTGTTATCTTGGATAGATAATCACTGTAAACATTTAAAGCAGGCATATTTCTAGCAGAGAACAAAAAGAAAATTATATAAATGAACACAAATTAATGCTCTGGAAATGTGACATTAATTACATATTCAAGAGGTCACTCAGGTATATAAAAATTCTAGAGTTGCTTATCTTTAAAATCTATAAAATGGGAAGTCTATCTTTTTCATAATATAGATGGTTTCTCTCTATAGTATAAACTTCTTTGGAAAAAAAAACCAAAAACCTGCTTGCTATTACATTGTTAGGCAAGGGAAATTCTACCAGTACTTTATTTAATAGTCACCTCATGGACCACCTGAAAACAATTCAAAGTCAAATAGGAAATCATGGCACCTTGATTTCTAACAATCGAAGAGAAGTTACATGCATAAATCAGCCCTTACTTTGAATATTTCCTTGCCCTCTCACTCCAAACGATAATCCTGGACTTCCTCTGGAGTGTATCTTACATTCCTCTCCTAAGATACATAGTTAAGGTTGGCACTTTTTCTAGCAGAGGTTACTTAATCCTACATATTTTCCTGGAAATACAGGCCTAATTTTCCTTTGTACAGTCTCTGTTTTACAGGGAGAGAATGTTCTCTTGGGTTCCTACAGTCATTTCAAAAGCTTAACTGGGAGGTTCCTTTATCAGCTTCTCTAGAACTGGTCAAATCACATTTTTTTCTTCTCTGGAGTTTTTAAATACTCAATCCCACCAAACACACATTTGGCTTTGATTTTTATGTCTTCAATTACTTAAAATCTGTGGTTATTTGAGTTTTGTGGCATCAAGTTTCTAAGAAATTATTCTATAATCTGGAATAATTCCATAATTTGGAATAGCTGTCCAAAAATAGGAGAAGATTCCTTCCTTGCCTTCATCTAAATGGATACCATATCCCTGGATACTGCAGGATAAAACTCTACTGGTATGTACTGCAAGTACAAATACAGTTTATTTTCCTGAGTGACTCACAGGACTTTCCCAGGATTATTCTTTCCCAGAGCACCTTCCTTCCTCTTGCTTCCTTCATCCTTTTCTATCAAGTGTCCATGTTCAGTATTAATTCTCTCACTGCCCCCCCTCCACCTCCACACATTAGCTGTAAAATAGATGTAAAGCTTGGTGTAAGTCCAAAAATTTTATGATCAAAATATATACTTAGCAAATTGTTTGGCTAAATCTTTCATGTATGATGAAAGATTATTACCACAATTCATTAGCAAATTATAGACTTTGAAATGTAGGCAGATAAATATTTGGCCCTGTATCAATCAATTTGGACCAGCTGGGTAGAAATTCACACAATCCCAGGAAACCTGGGAAGTGAGGTGTTCTTTCATTTTTCATTCACTTGAAACATTAAAGAAAAATTATCATTCTATAAAAATGTCCACTTTTCAAGATTTTAGCAGAGCTGTTTTAGAATGGGTTTTATTGCCAGTCATTTACTACTTTAGTGACCAATAAACCAACCATTTTCCCCCATACAATAGATTGTGGAAGAATAGTGCCTAATACACACAAAGACACTCTAATACTTAACCATTAATATCCAGTTTAAAAAGCTAAATATTTAATAATGTTTCTACTGCCCTAAAAGGGTGGGGGTGCTGCTATATACATTCAATAAGCCTAGAAACTAATTTTGTAGTTATTCATGATAAATAATATCATTAACATTCTTTCTCTGAGCCTCCCTAGCCTAGTGAAGTCACCCTGTACAAAGATTCTGATTGATCCTTAGTCTGTCTGTTTTGGTTAAGCTACAAGGCTGTATATAGGGACAGCTGCACTTTGGGAGCAACTTAAAACAAATTTCATCTTAGTGCCATCTAATCCAGTGCTTGGTACAAGATGCATGGAAAAGTCAGTGTCAAAATTAAACAATGCTGGCTTTGCAACGAGCAGATGCTTTTGCCTTGCAGCTGTAAAACCTTAGAACAATCCAGTACTCTACTGTCTGGTCACGCAGTGACCACAAAGCAAGGAATACATTTTGTCACTTATACAAAATGTTTGCTACAAGCTTTTACATCTATTTTCTTAAAAAAAAAAAAAAAAGGCACTTAAAAAATAGTACTAGGAATATATTGAGAGTAATAGAACACTGTAATATAACCCTATATTGAGGGTATGCTTTTTTTTTTAAATTCACACACAAAACACATTAGACAAAAGAAAAATTACCATAACCTGATGTTTTAAGATAGTATAACCAAATAAACTTTGGCATGTAAAGATAAACATGTAAACAATTTTTAGCATGCAGGCCTTATCTTAAAATACCTACTCTTGGTTCCGCTTATGTTTATAAGCATTTTATATTGATATACTCATCCTTTTATTTAATCCCTTGTGTTTTGTTTTGTTTGTAGGTTAGGGAGGAATGAGGAGGTTATTATTCTTATTTTATGGCTGGAGGATATTTAAATATTAAAATCCTTCTCAGCTTAAGTAATGTATTTAGAGGTCTATGAGGAAATTTTCCCAACCCATAATCCTACAGGAGACAACCTGTCTCTCCCATTTAAATCTAAGAGTTAATATTTTATTCATTTATTTTTATTTATTTATTCATATTTTTTTTGAGACAGAATATTACTAGGTTGCCCTCAGTAGAGTCCTGTGATGTCACAGCTCACAGCAACCTCAAACTCTTGGGCTTGGGTGATTCTCTTGCCTCACCCTCCCAAGTAGTTGGGACTACAGGTGCCTGCCACAATGCCCAGCTATTTTTTTGTTGTTGTTGTTTGTTTGTTTAGCAGCCCCAATGTAAATATAGCCGCACCCTAACCACTGAGCTATGGGCACCAAGCCAAGAGTTAATATTTTAATACTGAAAAAAACCCTTCATGAGGAACAAGGCTCCAAACACTGTGTAAGAAACCAAAGAACCAGCTCCACCTAAGTGACTATGTGGTCATGATCTGTCCACTTTCACTAACTAAGGTTCTGGCTTTAAAGACAGCTTTTTAATTGTACCTCTAAAGAACCTAGTACCTTTACTTTTATTTTAAATAGTCTACTGCAAAAATATTTTTTTTTGTTAGTTTTCTTAAACTTTCAAATTTTTCTTGAAATATTTTTCTCTCCCTGGGGGGTGAGAGGGGGGGAAATAATGTAATGAAGAACAATAAAATACATGTATTTAAAAAAAAAAAGAAAGAAAGAAATATTTTTCTCTCCAAGGATATCAATTCATGAACACCTCACTATTCATAAGTTTCATCAGATATTCTGTTGATTGAAGAATTGAGAATTCCCCATATCTTACCCTACAACTTATATTTAAATGAACAAGTCCCTAAGTTATGATTCCATTAATATGAATGAAATTTTAAGTATCAAAGAAAGCATAGTACTCTCTTCAATTAAAAGTCTCTGAGAAAAATAGAATTTTTGTGGTTATGTTTGCGTTTCTGAATTTTATTTTCCAAGAATATAATTAAAATACTGACATTAAAAAGCATATTGGAGCATTATACCACTTAAAATATAAATTCTAGATATTCATTTGAAGAGATAAGATAACCTTAAAAAAGACTATGACACATTTGCTATCATCATTATGTACTACTGGTATGAATTTACTGCATTCTTTGCTAATAGCTATAATTAAAATAAACTTAAATAGCCACGTCACTAATATATGGCATCAAACAAAAGTAAACTTGCCACTAAAATATATCACAAAAATTAAACTTAGAACTACAAAAACAAACAAGTGACATATATTCCTAAATTTGATCCCTTGTATCTTAACCCACATAGCTTACAACAAGAAATAATTATAGTGTCAGTATTCCAAATTACAGTACTGTGCACATGAACAGCTTTAAGGATAAGGTATAACTACAGATTTTTACAAACTGGTTTGGTTTATATTTTCTTGTTATCTCATAATAACTTTGGTTAATAACTAGAATTATGCTAACAGACTGTGTGAAAATATTTTGCTTGGAAATGTTTTCCATCCAAGGTTATTAATTAGACAATTCTAATTCACATTTAAAGCACCTTATTACATTACATATTTTTATAGGAGTATGTAGAGATTTACAAAAATAACTGACTCAAATAAATGGTTCTCTTTTAAGAGCATTTTATCCCTTCAGGTTTACTCAATAACAGCAATATATTTGAAAGTATATGTTTTACTCAAAAAATACATAAATAAGTCACAAACCAAAAGCTAACAGATGTGTGACTTCTAATTAGTTATAATAATCTCTGCTTCAATGCCATTAGAATGAGCCTTTCTTTTCTTTTGAAAACTAAGAAAGCTTTCCTTTGAATTTTAAACTATCAGGGTGCTTCAAAGTCAATGTATAAAATCTGCTTTCATTAAAATTTTAGACATCTACAGTGATAACTTTATGAAAGGAAAATATTAAATTGTAATTATCCTAAACAGACACAGTCTTGTGAAACTAACCCTACATTCATGTTAAAACACAAAGAGTTGAATATAATGAATTTGATTCATCCTCGGACACAAAGCTTCACCACAGTAAACTCAGTCAACTGTTGCTCTTGCGCCTATATTCACAGTGCTTAAATAGCGCACTTTAAAACAAAAAAAACTCCAATTGGCTTTTCATATATCCACCCTCCCCAAAAATAACGCACTTGAAAAACTCAAATGATATGAAAGGCTTCAAGGCCTCTTTTCTCCCTTTCATACCCCTTTTTTTTATTTCTGTTTGCAGTAATCTGCCTTTCTCTTTCTCTTTCTCATTGCTACAGAGCAAGCGAGGAGGCTCAGAGCTTTGAAAAGGGGGCTCAGTGTGTAATGGGTCCACTAGAATTAATTTACTTGCACCAAATCCATTGAGCACAGAGGGTTTTTCCCCCCACCCGCTCTCTCTCTTCTCAAATCATTTGGAGTCGAACGCAGCCCCCAGCCTTTGTAATTCTAGTAAAGCACTTAAAGTGCACAGTAGGTGTTCATGAGGACCATCTGGTCAAAAGCAAAACAAGCTGCTGATTTTGCCTTTGAATAGAATGAAGCAAGTGTGAATTAGTCTCTTCAATTAGCACTATTACAACCTGTCAAGTGCATATTGTAAAACAGGATTATTACAGTATTGGTCACCAGTGCAATTATTTACTCTCTGCCTTTTCTTGCATATAAAAAAATGTCTTGTGTTTATTAGTTTCTGATAACTGAACATAATTTCTCTTAACTCAGGCATTTCAAAACTACCAACACACAAATCACAGATTATGAAAGGTGGCCACTTAAAAATGTTAGGATACACGTATCCTAGTAACAAAAGGCTAAAACACAGTCCTTAATTCTTAACAAAATTTCATTGTTTCTATCATCTTGAAAAGCAGGTGAACAAATACTTCCATGGTGAAAAAGATTTCCAATCCATATTATTCTAAAACACATCTAGAGGAGAAAAACGATTTGTCTATCACAAATGATGGCAATGTAAATATTACTTAAATTTATGTCTGAAGGAGATAATTTATTAAAGTCACAGAAAACCTCAATATTTATAAAATGATCATTAATGATTTGTTCATTTAACTGGAATGATTTCATCATATCTCAGTTTTAAAATGCAACTTGAACTAATTATATGTACATTTAAAAGAAACTCACAATCTCCTTTACTAAAAGCTGAATAAAAGCTTTAATTCACTGCCCAGTTGCTTAAAAATTGTATCTCTCATTCTTACTAAGATGTCATTTATGGTTTCAAATTTTAAAAATCAAACTGTGATATACACTAATTAAAATTGGTTCATTCTAATTGATCTAATATATGCCATTAATCTTGCAGTAAAAACAAACTACTTAAAGTTGTAATTAAATAAGCACACAACTTAATTTACTCTCTTGCATATGCACATTCTCAGCTACCCTATTCTTTCTTCAGTTTTGTGCCAGGACCCCCCCCCCTCCCCAAACTGTAAAACAAACAAACCAAAAAAACATCCAATACTTAAAACATTTACACTCAGAAAGGGCATGTTAGTTAAGAAGTTATAGTCACCCCACTACTAGAAAATCACTCATTAGCACAATCTGTAAAAGCGTACATATTTTAATTACTGTTACTAACCATCAGCAATAAAGGAGAATAGTACAAAATACACATTAGTCAAGCAAGTTGAGAGAGTAACAAGTAGAAAAATAGACCCAACATACAAAACCTGACATGAGGTTCACTTACAGAATCAGCACTAGCCTCATGGTTTCAGTTATTTAGCTAAAATTATTTTTAAGGACTAGTATGATTTATGTATTTAGTTCAATACTTGATACTAATTCGAACTCTATTGGCTTTCTACTTAATCCCTAGTTAAGACAACATGGTACTAGCAGTGAAATGTTTTACTACTCCCTGAAAGATGTATCTTTATAGGTTGTCAATTTTCCTCTTCCATTCCCATTAAGAACTAAATCAACATTAACAAGAACAGTGAGAATTCTAGGGTAAAGTGAAACTTGGGAGAGGATTTAAATAATTCCAATAGCTATTCATCATGCTTCTTGCTGTAATAGAAAGGTGATACTCCATGATTCCACACTAAAAATATGTGGGGCTCTTATCATTATCCTGGTCATGCGTATATTCCTTATTTTGTATGACATACAGAAAGAGAAGTAGATATTTTGCCTAACAGAAGCTTTTGCAATAGTAAGACAGATAACAAAGAATCAGTTTCCAAGAAAAAGTTGGCTTGATTTCAGGGACTTTATATCCTTTTCTACACCTGGGCTTAGGATTTGCTGAAAGGAAATCAATCTTTTATTTCCCTGAATTTAACCCATCTTAAGTAAATTTTTAACTACAGATCTTTAATAGTATTTGATAGAATTACTAGAATCTGTACAATTAACTTTAAAAATCTGAATTCTCAGTGTAAAATATTAATTAAAATAAGGTAAGCCTGTTCAAATTTTCAAAGAAATTCACTATTTTTAAAGTGTGGCAGGTAACTAATTTAAGACCCAAGAAAGATAGAAAAGACAGAAGATCATAGAATTATTGTCATATTATTTGATAATTTTTACAAACTTTTTTCATAATAAAAAAGAGAAGGAATTTTTCTTCTTATAATTACTTGCAACTCTCCCTTCTGACCTTTTTATACAGTCACTACTTTCTCCTCAAGTAGGATAATGTAAATGGAAGGATTTGTAAAGAGTTTAAAACAAAAAACAAAACCACTCAATAACCAACTAGGTTAAATTAAAATCTACAGCACCCAAAGGACACAAGTCATGCATTGTGAGGCAGCAGACCACAGAACCAGAATGAACAAACACTTGTTCAACTATTGATTTATCACCAATGACTTGCTTGACCATATGGTCACTGAAGAGGTTATCTGAAATTCAAACTGCATTTTAGCTCTTATTTCTAATTTAATATTTTTTAAAATTGTATTTTGTCTCAGTGTCTAAATTCTATTATATTTGCTAGAAATTTCCCTCAAGAGGAAAAATACTGCAAAAGCTTTCTTTTAAAAATACAAAGCTTTCAAAAATTAAAAAATATACATAGTATATACTATGTATATTTTTAAAAGATGTTTAATTTTACAAAATTTCTTCCTTCCCCTCAATTATATTATTCAGAATTCATTCTTCAAACTATTAATATTTTAAAAGATTCTTAAACCTGGTGACAGAAATTTACAATTTAGGATATTTAGCATCATTAAACACATTAATAAAAAATAAAACTAGCATTTATGCAATAAAACTGCAAAACTGTTTCACAATTATATTTTTATCTTGGTGCAAACTGACTTCAATCATGCAACAAGAAAAAATGCACATACTTAAGTGTCATTGTGGATTGCATGGCTGTAGAAAGGAGCACCTTTTCCTTCTCCTGACACCACCCCCACCACCACAGGTATTCCACAATTTGAAGCAGAAAACTCATAGCAATAGGCCTGAGAGGAGACCTACATCCATTTTCTAAATTGTACAAAATAAAAAAGCCTATATGGACCTGTCTACTCACAAAAAAGCAAGTGACATTATTAACAACTGCATTTATTTTTTCCTGGCAAACCAGCATTTTAAAATGTTACTTCAAAGTATCTTTAAAGGGGGGGGCAGTAAAAGAAGAAATCAAATTCTTGTAAGAGTGTCTTGCAAAAAATTTCTGGAACATTTTTCAAACAATATTTAGAAAATGGTATGAAAAAGATTTACTGTTTTCAAGTCCTTGAAGCTTAAGATATACTTGATAATCAAAATAGCAGGCCATGGAGAACAGTTTCAGCCAACTGTGGCGCACAATGGCACATTTACAGAATTTTAAATATTTCTTTTAATAATTGATGTAGTCATTTTGAATCATTCTGCATAGGATATCAGGTGTGAGCAGATTGCATTAACGCTGCTTAAACATTTCAACTTGTCAGTATGGCCAACTCGATTTCGGAAATATTTGCAGTATTTTCCCATCGAAACAGTAATAAAGGCAAAATAAATATATGCCACTACTTTATAATCACCGAACATTAATGAATATTTTATGTCTTTTTAAATCTCCCTGTTTAATTTAAAAGGGTGAAATTAAGTCTCCTCCCCACAATATGCCAATTATCTGTAAATCAAACAATAACTTGGCCATTATGCTCCTTTTTGTTAATATAAAGAGAAGCTAATTTGAAAACACTGAATGGCATTTTTTAGGCTACCTGCTTAATAGTCCCTTCTGCCCTCTTGTGGGAGAAAGTTGAAACACACCCAAATTATAGAAACTCGCAGTGTAGGGGGGAGAAAAGCAAAATTTTGGCCATAAAAATCAATCAGAAAGAAAAAGAAAGCAGTCTATATTCACCCATCATGCATTATCCTAGTCTTCAATTTAAATAAGTTAATCAACAATAGAATGAAGTTATTACCTCTTATTAACTTTCCTTTGTGGATTAAATTGGAGTTATTTTAAATTAAATTTGTTATTTAATTATATTCACATATATAATTTAGCTTTTACTATCATGAAGATCCTATAATAACTCTAAGATAGAACCATAAAAAAACATTATTTCTACTGTAAAAACAAAAATAATTCCTCAAGGCATTAAAATATTAAATTTAGGGAATAAAATATCCATTATGAAGGTTAAATACAAAACATCAATTTATACATATTTAAAAATCCTGGAAAAAATCCAGATAAAAATCATATAATCAAAACATATGATTCAATTTAGAAGTCAGATCAGAAAAAATTTTAAAGAGTTTAGTTAATAGTCAACAAATCACTCAAGCGATCAATGAAGAAAATAAACTTAAAGCAATGGGATGCTTATGCCAAATTCAGACGTTGAAATTCCTTGACAAAGGAAAAATAAAACCATTACCAGTTTAGTCATTACTGAAAAAATTCACATACTTCTGAAAAAAAAATGATTAGGGTAAAGATGAGCTCTCTTAAGATGGCATTTGTAATTATTTTAAGCAATGTAGTCTAAGAAAAAAAATAATGAAATAATCCAAGATTAATAAGCATGATTCATTTTCTCTGAAAAGATTAGTAGACAAATGATTGTTTCCTTCATAATATGAGGGCTAATATGACATAGTCACCATTTCAGTTGTTTCTAAACACAAATCCTGTCATAGCCTTAAATACTTTTTTTCCCATGGAGATAAATTACTAGCATTTAGCTGGGTGGGGCCCAAAGGGGCCTGGTTAGCCCTGACAATGTCAACTCTTCTCAGACAGTCCAAGCTAAATGACAATTTCCAACAGCATTTGAAGCATCTGCCCAAGGCATGGGATTCAACTGATTAAGTCTCCTCTAATTCCCTTTAAAAACTGGCAGAGCAGACTACACAATATAAATAATATATTTGAGTGACCTTTTAAAGAAAATATAAGCATTGTCGAAAATGAATGCTGCCAAGAATTTCCAAATTAATATTTCGAATAATTACTTTAAAACCATGAAATATGTTACATAGTAATGAGTTATTGTTAAGCAGGATTTCAAGTTGACTGGTTTAAGAATTATCCAGAGCTCCCATTTACATCTATCTTTCTAGGTCAAGTCATTTAGTATATCTACTGTAATCACTGATGCTCTAGTTAATTAAAATTAAGAACCCAATAATGAAACATAAAGAGAGTTTCCACTCAGAATAGATAAGCCCTCTTTAACAGGGTCAACATTAGCTATAATGAGCTACCTTTATTCCTTAGCTGCAAGACATAACTCACCTCTTGAATAGTACTGCTTCCTGAGAAGTTCAGGTTGTACTCCCGCTGGACTTCTCGGTGGGTGATGATCAGCATGAAGTTTTGATTTAATGACTCCTGCAGGGCACTGAAAGGGTTGAAAGAAAAACAAGGAACTCAGAGATGAACAAGTTCTAGCTTGCTTTACAGCTAGCTGCAAAAACCCCAGGAGTACCCTAACCTCCACACAGGCATGTCCGGGCCCAATGTTATCATATTTTCAGCTCCTAAAGGCAAGAGAGCATGCTGAGAACAACCAAGGGGAGCTAACCTGTTAACTCCTTGTCTACCAAGGTGTTTTTAAACTTCAATTCTAAATACTTCGCATACATAAGAATTTTCTTACAAGTCATATGCTATTGTCTACATGTGTATTTTCTCCGAGAGAACCAACTGTCAATTATATCGAATTTCAAACATGCTACTAAAATATATACTCAAAGACTCTGGTTCAATTCCAAGTGAAATAGCAGCTCTGGACTAACAAAAGTATGAAACTATTGTTTATCCTCATGAATGTTATACAAGACACAAATATGAATTCAAAAGACAATGAAATCTATAGAACTTTAATTGCTAAACCAAAATTCCTTTAAAATAATACTTTCACTTACATACTCAGCAATATATAGAATTCAGAGCAACATTTTTTAAGCCTAAGACAAAGTTCCAAAATGTCAGAAATGTGTCAGAACCATGGAAGTATATGAAATTAGCCACACAAATTAAGAAACATAAGTTATGTTCTATTTTTATATCCACAATATTAAGAAATAATATTTTCAACAGTACTAAAAGTAAAAATCTATCACTACAATGTCTGACTAATCTGTCCTGCATGCCTCAAGTATAATTCTGTCAGGCCTATGACATCAGGAAAATATTTGGGGTGTGCTACATGGTTCCCTGTAACACCTCTTTCTTTGCCAATGTGCAACTATATGATAAATATACCATACAACATAAAGATTAGAATTAGGAAGCTAATCTGTCCTGTTGTCTCCCATATAGTTCGCAGGATAATTATAGACTAAAAATAACTAGGAAGCATAGATAGAAAGATATAGATAGATAGATAGATAGATAGATAGATATAGATAGATAGACATAGATATATAGAGAGAGAGAGAGAGTGAAATATTGCTGATTAAAATCAAAGGAAATTATATCAGACTAAAATAGAGTTTCTTGAAGCAAGAACTTTTGCCATTTTATCCTTAACAGTTAAGCATAATGTCTGGCATACTGCAAATAAATTTTATTTATTAAATAATGAATAATTATAAATTTCCAGAAGTTAAGTGTCTTATTCATCTTTGTATCCCACACAGCAATGTTACAGTCTGAAAAACTACCATGTTAATTAAGATTTTGATTCATTATTTACTCAATGTCTTATATTATTCCAGGTGCTAGGGGAATAAGCCCAAATAATACAAAATTCCTATATATGAAAAACTCATAGTCTAACAGGGATAGAAAAATATATAATGGTGATAAGTACAAATGAGAAGCTGAAAAAACAAAAGTACAATAGAAACAGAAGGAAGCACTTAACTGACTCAATGAGAGGGGAAGAGAATCAGGGAAAAGCTTCAGAGGAAAAAAACATGCAGGTTGAAACATGAGTTATGTAGGACCTTAGAATTTATCACTTGGGAAGAATAAAAGTTTTGGCTTGTTTTATCTGGGGATGGGAAATGGGTGGTGCTTTTTAGACAAGAAAATAACAAGTGGAAAAAAAACAGCACCTACCTATGTTAATGACACTGTTCTAATTGCTAGAGATACAGTGCTGAATAAGAAAAACACTGTCCCTGCTTTCAAGAAACTTACGTTCTAGTAAAAGAGACAATGATCAAGTACACAAATAAATAATTTTAGAGATTTAGTGCTGTGAAGAATATAAAACAGGATAATAAAAGATAACAGAGGGGCCTTGTGAAGAAAAATACTTTCAACAGAATAGCTGGGGAAGATACTGTGGGAGAAGTGATGTGTGTGTGTATTACACAGTTATAAACATGTAAGTTGAGTCTAGTATGACAACAAAGAGAGAACAGGGGTCTGTTATGTAGGTCCTTGTAGTAATTGCAAACGAAAGCCACTGAAGAGTTTTATAAAGGGAACTAATAAGATGGGACTTACATACATTTTCATTTATACAAGATTACTCTGGCTGCTCTGGTTACAGTGAACAAAGACTGGAGGCAGGAAAAACAGACAGACTAGTCCAGGCTAGAAATGATGGTAGTCTGGACTATAGCAGTAGAGGAAGAAATGGTGAGTTGTTGTCAGATTCACAATATATTCTAGAGGTGTAAGTCAGACTGATGGAGTCTGAAAGAAAAACATAATCCCAATGTTTATGGCCTGTGTAAACAGAAGGATGGAATTATCTTTAACAAAGAAAAGTAGAATAGGAGTGGGATGCATGGGTGAATTGAAAGTGATGTTTTGGACATGTTAAAGTTTGAAATGCCTTCTAGATATCCAAAAACAAAAAAATGTTGGCCAGATGAGGGGGCTCATGCCTGTAATCCCAGCACTTTGGAAGGCTGAGATGAGAGGATCATTGGAGACCAGGAGTTTGGCACAAGCCTGAGCAACATAGTGAGACTTTGTCTCTAAAAAAGATTTAAAGAAACAAACAAATTAAAAGAAAAACAAACAGCTGGGCATGGTGATGCATGCCCACAGTCAGTTGCTTGGGAGGCTAAAGCAAGAGAATTGCTTGAGCCCAGGAGTTTGAAGTTGCAGTGAACTATGATGACTGCACTCTATGACTTATGATGAACTATGATGTTGCACTCTAGCCTGGGCAACAGAATGAGCCTTGTCTCAAAAGAAATTGTTTTTAAATTTTTAAAACATTAATAAAATGTCATCTACAGTTAATGTATGAGTCAAATGTCAAGTAAGAGAGCTTACAGCAGGAGTGTCAATAGCATTTAGTCAGTATAGACTTTATGGCATGGCCAAAAGAAATCACCTAGAAAAACAGGTGGCTAGAGAAGAGGCCAAGATGGAGCGTGGGCATTCTAATCATTTGAAATCAAGCAGAGGAGGAGTGAGTTTAAAGGAGATTGATAAATGACCAGTGAGAGAAAACAAAAATCAAGAAAGTCTAGTATAAGGGAGTCAAAAGAAATAACTGTTTCAATTAGAAGGGCAGGATCAATTATGACAAGTGCTGCTGAAACATTAAAGGTGGTAAAGTGAGAAAAGCTCAGTGTGACTACAGTGATGGGTGTGGGAGAAAAGTATACTGGTAAATGAGGCTCAAACAATAGACTGGGTCAATGTTCAATGTATATATAGTAACTTAATTTGTGGTCAAAAGTGGCAAGTAAAAGAAAGCCTATGCGAAATTTCAAGGACATTCACAGTTCGACCTATTTTATAACTATTCTGCAAATTTGGCTTTTGTGCTAGAGCTTAGCTGACATTCCCTCATATCGAAAACATCACACCACGTTCACTACACTCTCTGCTCATGTTGCTCTCATCCTCCATTCCTTTGCCCCCCTCCAAACACTAAACAGCTTTCAGACCACCTTTCAGGTCTACCACTTGTATTTACCATATTGAGCTCCTCTTTCCTACGTATTCCTGTATCACATACTTTAAAACTTAACTGTAGCATGTCTTGTATTTTTTGCTTTGTTTAATGTGTGGATGCCCTGAATTCAAGACTATAAGCTTTCTGATATTTGATTATTTCATCAGTATAACCAACACACTAGACAATGATTCAATTCAATCCTATAAAGATTTAAATAGTTCTGCATATTGTAAACTGCATATAAAAAACTACCAATTCTCATTTTTTGAGTTTACCTATGAAGTGTCATTTTCTTCATAAAACTGTGGTTCAGTAAGGTCAGTTGCCCAAGGCCATAAAGCTCTAAAAGACAAGTGGAACCTACTTTCTAACAAAATTTGTTCATTATACCTTAAGATCTTATCCCCTAAAGGGATAGACTGCTTCAGGAAAACAAAGGTGAATAAGACTACTGTCTGCCAGAATTTCATCATTCATTCATTCATTCATTCTTAATTATTTCATTCCTAATATTTGTAATAATAGAGGAGTAAAAGACAATCACTTACCTCAAGACAGACTATTCAGAGAGGTTCAAACAGTTAGATATAAAGATTGTGGATAAGGGAGAATATGTGGAAGTACTATGAGAAAGAATAGATAATTTGATAAACAGATATGGAAGATGATTTCAGATTCAGAATAGTTTGAACAGGAATGGAGATTGCAGAATATAAGGAAAGATGTAGAAGGCAAAGAGGAAGCAATATAAGGGGATGTGAAGAAGGGTCTGTGATAGAGAAAACCTAAAAAATATTACAGACCCACACTGTGGAGGGCTTCAAATGCTAGGCTAAAGAGCTCAGAATTTTTAAAGTCCTGATTATTATTTAGATCCTCCTTTATCTTTATGTATGAATCAATGCATATGTTTAATATTTTTAGTACTTGGCTTTGTGCAAAACCTTAGATATGTTTCTTAATCTTGACTGGCAAACTTAGGCAGACTGGTTTGCCAGGACCAGCACTGACTGTCAGACTACTTTAAGAACACCAATTTAGTCTAGTTCTACAATACCTGGATAGCTATAGAAAAAGGAAAGTTTGCAAGAAAAATATTTATGGCTTAAACTGCTAGAAAGTCATAAAGCCATATTTGAATCTGTGTCTCACTATTTTCTAGTTTGAGTCAGAAAAATCAATCCTTCTTTTAAAATTTTTTATTGTCATTCATACATAAGACCCTATTTTAGACAATTAACTACTCTGCAAATTTTCAAGGAAAAAAAAAACCTTTTTCATAGAACTCTGAATATTAAATTTTCAAAAGCCAAGTGGGAGGATTTTTTTTGAGAAAGAGTCTCACTGCAAGTGGGAATTTTTACCAAAAACCTAGTTGTAATGTGTTCACTTATTGAAAACAGAATACTTTGGACAGTAATCTGTACTTTAAAATCTTACCATGACAGTGCAACTTGAACAAAAGGATCTATGGGTTTTTTTGAGTTATTCTTCCCATTCTCCCCTGAGGCTAGCCATAAAAACTAGAATGCCTGGCTCAGCACCTGTAGCTCAGCCACTAGGGCGCCAGCCACCTACACCGAGGCTGGTGAGTTTAAACCCAGCCCAGGCCTGCCAAACAACAATGACAACTCTAGCCAAAAAAATAGGCGGGCACTGTGGCGAGTGCCTGTAGTCCCAGCTACTTGGGAGGCTGAGGTAAGAGAATTGCTTAAGCCTAAGAGTTCGAGGTTGCTGCGAGCTGTGACACCACAGCACTCTACCCAGATCAACACAGTGAGACTCTGTAAAAAAACAAACAAATAAACAAAACTAGAATCCCTCTTCCCCAACCTAGTTCATAAAAACAAGAACTCCTTTTCCTGAAGGCCAGTCATCAAACCTAAAATTATTATGTGTAAAAACTAGCAATAAAGAAACTATCCAACCTACCCTGTTTGATATGGGTCATAAGAGCCCCCCATTCCAGAGAGGGCCCTGCCTTAAATCTAGAAGGAAGGAGCGCCCACTCAGAGATGTCAACAAGGATCTAGACAAACAAGCCTTGCTGAGTTTCCCCACTCAGTCTGTTAGCATTAAATCATGCCCTCCGTGTCCAATCTTATTTCTACATGGTTGTCTATACTTTTTTAAGCCTGAGTATATGCCGGAGGTGGCGGGTTCAAACCTAGCCCCAGCCAAAAACTGCAAAAATAAGGACCATTTCCCCTATATCTTTGGATCTTTATTCTGAAGGCTCCAAAGTATACCTATTAAACAAATTTGTATACCTTTTCTCCTATTGATTAGTCTGCCTCATGTCAGCAAATCTTTAGGGGGCCAAGGATCTTGGCCCCTACATGAGGTCTGTTTTATTTGTTTGTTTGTTTGGTTAGTTGGGTTTTTTTAAAAACCGCAGATCTTGTTTGGGGCTAATCTACCATCTTCATGCTCCTTGTGAGAACAGTTTGTTTAGGCTAGGTGTGATGGCTTATGTCTGTAACCCTATCACTCTGGGAGGCCAAGAGGACTGCTTGAGCTCATGAATATAGTAGCTCAGGAATTTGAGACCAGACTAAGCAAGAGCAAAGCCTGTCTTTACTGAAAAAAAAAAAAAAAATCAAAAAAATTAGCTGGTGTGTCTCTGAAGACCCAGCTACTGGGGAGGCTGAAGGAAGAGGACTGCTTGAGCCCAAGAGTTTCAGGTTGCTATAAGGTTATCATGATGCCATGGCACTCTACCCAGGGCAACAGAGTGAGACTCTATCTCAAAAAGAGAGAGAAAGAGAGAAATGAATAGTTTGTTTATAGGAGTCAACTGATAGCATTCATCAATCTTTGACATCAGACTCTTACGGTTGGGGGTCACAACAACATGAGGAACCGTATTAAAGGGTCACGGCATTAGGAAGGTTGAGAACCACTGCTCTAGCCGAATTCATTCACTTAGCCATTAATAGCAATGGCTAGCTGTTAACAAATGCTACTGTGTATCAGGCATTAAACGATTCATACCAACTTTATGAAGTTATTTTCATTATTTCTCTTAAACAGATAAGGAAACTGATATCAAGTTACTTAATGTCACCCAAAAATTAAGTAGTAGCAACCCAGGTCTAACTTCAGAGATTATACTCTTATGATTTGCCCTCAGGTACCAAGGAAGTAAACCTAGTAAGATCATGTTCTACCTTCATTGAGTTTATTGAGGGATGAGCAAATAAGCAAAATTAGAATTCACATATGGTACCATGTTAAGATCACTAATACTGATTTTCCTAAGGTGCTATGGAAACACAGAAAAATACCTAAATTAAACCAAGGATGCTTTCCACAGAAGCTGGCATGTGAACTGAGTAAGTTGTATTTGTTTTGTGATGATTTGGGGAGAAGGAGTAATGGGGAAGTCCGTAAGGAATCTGCCGTGGTAATCTGCATAACTTGCAAAGACTTTAAAATATTACCTAGGCAAATTGATTCTAGCTGCTGAAGCTAACAGTGAGTTGAGTCCTCATATGCTATATCCAGGAGAAACTGTATTGCTAAAAAGCACCTTTTAATGGCTGGTTAGAATAGTCAACCATGGTTAAGCCATCTGTGAGCAGTCTCTCTTTTACCTTCAAGATGCAAAGTCATTTATGCGACTTTAATTTTTGATATATGAGAGTCTAAGGATGACTGACAAAACAGATGAGAAATACTGAACATTTTTTTAAATGACATGTTTCCTCTGCAATTATTAGAAGAACAGGTATAAGCAAATGTAAGAACTTTTTAAAAGCAGTTTAAATTTTAACTCAAAGCAAGAAGTGGTCTTAATAGAACAGACATTCTCTGAGTCTCAGTGGTTTTTATTCTTTTTTCTCCATTATGACTTTCCTTTCAATTAAAATATTTACATTTCTCATAAAGGACATAGTTTGATTTGTATGAACAGAAAAGGGACATTAAAACTACCCGTCCTTGCTCTACCCTCAGATACAGACTAAAATTAATCTGTAAAATGTAATCAAATTATATACATTGTCCCTAGAGTCTGAGCTAGTGGCTATTTGAAATGAAATAAAATAAAAAATAAAAATAAAATGCATTATTAACTACCTCTCAGGCAAAGTGCTAGACATTTTCAAATATATCATCTCCTAATTTCCCAAACCAGTTTATTAATTTTAAAATGGAAAGAAGGGGAGTTACTTATAACAGAGAAAACATCTTATCTCTCCTGTCTACAAATCATTGGCTTCTGAAGCTCACTCATTAGCACAATGTCCATCCATCTAAGCCTGGGAATACTCATTCCAATTTAACTATAAATACTTATCACGAAGTATAAGAAGAAGTTACCTGTAAAATACCTGCTTTCTAATGAGTACCAATGTTTATAAACATTACATTCCCTTCCAAGTTTTCTTCACATTCAAACAGTACTTTAGCAATTCACTTATGAGAAAAGACATTGCTATTTTAATATATATGTAGTGACTTTTCAAGGTTAACTTAAGGCTGAATTATGGAAGCAAAACAATCACTTATGAATTCCTAATAATGAAGAATAGGAATGATCTCCCTCTAGCCAACTAGCACCAGGCCCATTTCATAGACTACTACAGTAGTAGACAAGGTGTAATAGTGATTTAACGATTTCCTCTCTATAGGCGGGGCGTGGTAGCTCACTCCTGTAATCCTAGCACTGTGGGAGGCCAAGGCAAGTGGATCGCCTGAGCTCAGGAGTTCGAGACCAGCTTGAGCAAGAGCAAGATCCTCATCTCTACTAAAAATAAAAAACTAGTCAGGTGTTATGGTGGGTACCTGTAGTCCCAGCTGCTTGGGAGGCTGAGGCAAGAGGATCACTGGAGCCCAAGAGTTTGAGGTTGCTGTGAGCTCTAATGCCTTGGCACTCTACCCAGAGTGACAGAGTGAGACCGTGTCTTAGATAGATAGATGGATAGATGGATAGACAGATAGATAGATATCCTCTCTAGCAATTCCTTAGATCCAGAATTCCTTCTTAAAGTCTTCAGTGAACAAAAGATTTGGCCAGGCTAACCCACAGCCTAATGTCAATAACTGTACTAGGGTAAGCACTCACTATTTAAAAGTATAAATCCATCAAAATTAAACTATTAGATTAGGAAAGATAAATTCAGACTTGGGCTTTAGGAGTGTTGTGGATTGAATGTGTCCTTCCCAAAATTCGTATATTGAAGCCTTAACCCCTGGTGTGATATTTAGAGATAGAGACTTTGGGAGATTTAAGTTTAGATGAGGTAATGAGGGTAGGAGCCCCCAATGATGGGATTAGTGTCCTTATAAAAAGATGTAGAGACAAGAGTTTTTTCACTCTTTCTGCCATGTGAGAACATAGCAAGAAGGGGAGCCAACCCCAAATGAGGGTACCTGCCAGAAATTGAATCAACCAGCAGCTTAAATCTTAAGACTTCTAGCCTCCAGAACTTTGACAAATAAATAACTGTCTGTTGTTTAAGCCATACATTCTACAGTACTTTGTTAGAGAAGCCCAAGTTGACAAACATAAAGGATTTTAGGGCTTCTCAATTCATAGCACTCAACTAAAAGGCTGCCGTTAGTTCAGCACAAGCTTCTAAACTGGCTGCTTATTACACATTTGTATGTATATAGCAAAAGAGAAATCTCACTCATTAAAATAGTAGAAAACGATATATAACTCAGAGATACTTTGTACATTTAATATGTACAAATTATGTCACCATTAAAATTTAATCATAAAAATGCTTTGGTAATCTAATAGTGACAACTTTTACAATTAAAATGGGATCCATATTTTTAACTTCAAAAATATAACACACTTGTAACCAGGGTAAATGGGAACCATGGATTTGCTGCCATTGCTACTTAATAACTTTATATGTCCACTGACATGCATTATTTGTCAGCAGTGAAATTATACTTCTTAAATCAAAGCTATTTGTGTAGTAAAAATGAGTAAAGTATTAACATGAATACGGGGATTCAGAGTCTTTTTTCATTCCTGCTGTGTATATATGCTATTTCTTTTCTTGCACTGGATATTTTAAACACAAATATCAACATAAAACAGACTTTTAAGGTTCATGTCCAACAATTTTATTTTTTAAATATGGCCTGACACTAAAGTAAGAACAGTAATTTATTTCAAATTACTATGATTTTTTATTATAAAAATGTAATTTTTAAATGTATACTGAACTTTTTATTAATATTTTATCATTTATATCTTTCCAAAGGCACTAAACTCTTTTCTCTTTTGTCTCTATGGTACTATTTAAAATGATCTACAATGCTTTTATCCTTTTAGATACATCAAGATTTTAAATTAAAAAGCATGACACATGGCGATTTAAATTTCCATTCTAAACTTACAAAGTCATATGAGCTCTTGTCAACAAAAGACCAAATTTACTATAATTATGGATTATTTACACTAAAACAAAATAAGAAATCAATATGTAAATGTAATGTTTGTTGTAGCTAATACGGCCAGCAATGACAGATTAGCTTCAAATAGCAATCAGTTTGAAAATCTGGCATGTATGTAAATGAGCTAGGGCCTTTATGTTTACATTTGATTGTATTTCATTCAGGATTTTTAAATTGTCTCAGGGACAGCATAAAAGTAAAATGTTAATCTTTCCACTATAAACTATGACTTGAGCTATCATCATAACTGAAACTAAATTTTGGTTTTGTCCAGCTAAACATATACTAATAATTCTGAGCTACAGATTACATCATTCTTAATTAACACTCTGCTACAGTTGTTAACATCCTCCAAGACACCATGTTATCATCACCACAAGTTCTGTAACAATCTTAAAACCATGCTTAACGAAGGTTGGCCTCTTACTCGGCAGCTACTTTTAATTGCTTTCTTTGCTGGCAATTGAGTATATCTAGATAAATAAACATTTGGTTTCACATAATTCCTAATAACATTTTTCATGATGATTTCAAAGTTCAGGTGGCCTTACGTCTATAATTACTGCTTAATCAATATAATGATATTGGATTCAGCAAAATGCATTAACCAAAGTATGTAAGATTAATCAAAATGTGGTAATTAGTGGTGATAGTGATAATATTGTGATCCATCAATAGTACATAGCAAAACTGTCAAAATGTAATTCTATGCATCTAGACAAAATAGGAAAAAAGCAAAAAAATTGTATTTACAGATATATTAATTTTTGTTTCATGATAGTGACCAAGTTTCTCACTATCCATTAAGTTAACCATAGAGAATGCCTGCAGTTCTTTTTCAAAGTGTGATGCTAACAAGCTAATCTCAGTGGTCACTGACCTATCAATAGACAATAAACTATAAAAATGGGTTTGGTGCATCACTCCAATTAGACGTGTTGTGAACTTCATCGATGCTTTAATTGGGAACAAGTTTCTTCTTTCATCCAGAATGTACAACTTTTAAGAAAATACCTTCTTCTTAAAAAAGAGTCAAAGCTTATTTACAGGTAGAGGCTCATGCCTATAATCCTAGCACTCTGTGAGGTCACAGCAGGAGGAATGCTTGAGGCTAGGAGTTCAAATCAGCCTGGACAACATGGGGAGATCACATCTCTACAAAAAATATAAGAATTAGCAGGACATGATGGTGCACACCCACAGTCCCAGATACTTGGGAGACTGAGACAGGAGGGTTGTTTGAGCCCAGGAGTTTAAGGTTGCAATAAGCTGTGATAATACCACTGTACTCTAGTCCAGGCAAGAGAACAAGACTTTATCTCTAAAATGAGCCAGTTTTAAGTGGTCTTTTATTAAGAAATCCAACACTTCCAATTTTACTTTCACAAAATCTAATAATGATGCTCACTGGAACTTTATTTACGTTGAACAATAATCATACTTATAACAATAATGTACTTGAAATATTGATTTTTATCTATTAATTCTTAAGAAATGACAAGTTACTTTAAGAATGATATATCAAATCATGTGTCGTTCTGATTATAACACTGGTAACTTAAAATATTTTTACAGATAAATATTGAAGGAGTTCAGGAAATGTCAACCCAAAATAAGATGTTTTGTTATGCTGATTACTTAGAACTGAAGGCTCTTGGACAACAGCAGACACAGACAGGTTTTCTCTGAGCTCCCCTTATCTGCCTTAAAATAGATCCTCCAAAAGGACCTCAATGGTCATGAATCACCTCCCTAGGAATCTTATCTCCTGGGAAAGATTAATAATCTGGATCACAGGAGAGGAGACTAGAGGTGGACACCACATCTAGACAACCACCTCTTCTTCTGAGGGCTGCTCTAAAACAATTTCTATTACCTGAGAGACCTTTTATCTGCATAATACCACAACCTTTATTCACTATGCATTTTTTTCCCTCACTGTCTCATAACTTGTGTTACCACTCCTCAACCAGAAGCCCCAAGACCTTGTAGACTCAAGATGCTATATAAGCTTAAACATCTGTCCATTCTTCAAGTCTCATATTTGGTTGGACTCTCATGTGTATACATATAATTAAACATGGTTTTTCTCCTGTTAATCTGTCTTATGTAAATTTAATTTGCAGACCAGCCAAGGAATTGGAAGGGTAAAGGGAAGCCATTTTTCTCTCTCCTACAATATCCTAATGGAAATTTTTAAAAAGTTGTTTTAGGGTGGCGCCTGTGGCTCAGTGAGTAGGGCACCGGCCCCATATACCGAGGGTGGCAGGTTCAAACCTGGCCCCGGCCAAACTGCAACAAAAAATAGCTGGACATTGTGGCGGGCGCCTGTGGTCCCACCTACTCAGGAGGCTGAGGCAAGAGAATCGCTTAAGCCTAAGAGCTGGAGGTTGCTGTGTGCTGTGATGCCAAGGCACTCTACTGAGGACGACAAAGTAAGACTCTGTCTCTTTAAAAAAAAAAAAGTTGTTTTATGAAGCATTTGGAGGTAAAAAAAATTACAACTGATCCATTCAGGACATTTACTTGCACATACAAAGTTTTCAGAGAACATTAACTTAAAGATCTCCTTTTCTGCCACATGTCTAAAACCTTACAAATCAGTAAAAGCCATCATGCAGAAGACACTCAGAGAAAACCATTTCACATGAAATTGTAGCAAATTATTGGAAATACTAAAACCTATTGTATATTTTGTTGTTTTGGGGTTTTTTTGTTTGTTTCTTTCTTTGTTTTTGAGACAGAATCTCACTTTGCCATCCTGGCTAGAGTACTGTGGCATCACAGCTCACAGCAACCTCAAACTCTTGGGCTCAAGTGATCTTCTTGCCTCAGCCTCCCAAGTAGCTGAGACTACAGGCATCTGCCATGATGCCTGGCTAATCTTTCTATTTTTAGTAGAGATGGGATCTCATTCCTGCTCAGGCTGATCTCCAACTCCTGAGCTCATGCAATCCACAGCCTTGGCTTCCCAGAGTCTAGGATTATAGGCATGACCCACCGCACCCAGCCTGGGTTGTTTTATTTGTTTGGAGACAGAGTCTCACTCTGTCCCCCATGCTAGAGTGCCATGGCCTCAGCCTAGCTCACAAACCTCACATTCCTAGGCTCAAGTGATCTTTCTG
Source organism: Perodicticus potto (assembly GCA_963574655.1). Lineage (NCBI taxonomy): Eukaryota > Metazoa > Chordata > Mammalia > Primates > Lorisidae > Perodicticus > Perodicticus potto. The sequence goes on along the minus strand of CAUYRH010053637.1, from coordinate 2,351 downwards.
CCTCAGCCTCCAGAGTAACTGGGACTACATATACCTGCCACCATGCCCCACTAATTTTTCTATTTTAGTAGAGATAGAATCTTGCTGGGTTAGGATGCCTGACCTCAAGTGATCCTCCTGCCTCAGCTTCCCAGAGTGTTAGGATGACAGGCCTGAGCCACTGCACTCAGCCCTGGGTGGATCATGCCTGTAATCCTAGTGCTTTAAGAGGTCAAGGTGAGCGGATCCCCTCAGCTCACGATTTTGAGACAGCCTGAGTCAGAGCGAGACCTCATCTCTAAAAATAGCCGGGTGTTGTGGCAGGAGCCTGTAGTCCCAGCTACTGAGAAGGCTGAAGCAACAGAATTGCTTGAGCCCAAGAGTTTGAGGTTTCTGTGAGCTGTGACGCTAGGGCACTCTACCCAGGGTGACAAAATGAGACTTGTCTCAAAAAATAAATAAATAAAAATGACAAAATAAAATAAAATAAAACCTAGACAAACAAGTCCTTCATTGGCAGTTGCCCATCTATTCCTGAAATCACTTTGCCCATTCACTCAAAGGACTGAGTATCTACGATGGGCCAGCAAGCACTGCTTCTAGTTTACTTCACCCGTGAACTAGCCTGAAATAACAATTTATTGCTCAGCTTGGTGCCCGTAGCTCAGTGGTTAGGGCACTGGACACATGCATAGGGGCTGGTGGGTTCAAAACCAACCAGGGCCTGCTAAACAACAATAACAACAATAACAAAACAAAGTGGCAGGCGCCTTAGTCCCAGCTACTTGAGAGGCTGAGGCAAGAGAATCGCTTAAGCCCAACAGTTTGAGGTTGCTGTGAGCTGTGACGTCACTGCACTCTACTGAGGGCGACACAGTGAGACTGTCTCCAAAAAAAAAAAAGGTAGTAGTGCTCACTTCAGCAGCATATATACTAAAACTGAAATGAGAATAAAGTTGAGGACCATATCGATTTTGACTTCTGAGCAACCCTGGAGTGACAGTTAAAAAGTCACTTCTAGGATGTTCAAAAGTACTATGATGGATGATTTAGAGTTTAGGGCTCTATGAAATACAAGTCCTGGCTCGTCCTATAACTAGCTCTATGACCTGGGAAAGGGAAACTACTGAACACACGCATTGTGTTAGGTCTGACCCAAATGTGCTACCTTATTCAATGACATCTGCCCCTCCCCCCGTTTTAGTTCCTTCCAAAGATGATATCCTAGAGCTTTCCTCTCATTCAAAGTCAGAGCTCTCATAAATGTGACTTCTCTGGCATTAAAGAGCACATCAAAAAGTGAAATAGTAGAAAATAGACAAAAGAGTGAAAAATATCACAAAGATTAATATTTGTGCAGAGATTGAGGTGAGGTGATTGTGAGGTGTTAGAAAAACAGAAGTAGGATGAGAACTATTCGAATGCATCTGGAGAATGTTGTTCTAATAAATGAACCCCACAACACTTTCATAATACTTCTCAGTTATCTTTCTTAGTTGGGATAATGGGGGGACACAACAGAAGAGTGGCCACAATGGCTTTTCCACAACGAGAGAAGTGTGGAAATGAGAAAAAAGAAAAAGGTACACAATGTTTGTATGAATATCAATACACATCACCCAGAGGGACTCACTTCTTTGCTAAACCAGGGCTGGGAGCACAAGTGAATACCTACTACAACCACAGCTGGATGGTTAATAGAAGCAGAGACGGAGACGCAATACTGCATAATTTTTCTCCTATGCATCCAAACTTAATGGATGTAATGGACTGCATCCCAAACATAGAGCACTGGAAGAGACCTCAAGTATGAAAATATTTTTTTCACTTTTCCTCAGGCTTCTGCTACCTCAAAGGGAGGATAAAATTTCTGTCCCTGCTGATACTCCTCATTAAGGAAGAGTTTAAATTAGAAGATGTGTAGCTCCTCCCCTCTACCACCCCTCCCCAGCTCTTGCCTCCATTCTAGACTTATTTCTCCCAGAGGGAAAAAAGAGCCAATCAGAATCGCTCACAAAGTCACACTGTACTCAGCTAGATTTTACAGAAGGCAGGGACAAGACAGGCATCTTCCTCTTTAACTTCCTATGCCCTAGTTCGCTAAGTTCTCTCTCTCTGTTTGTTTTTGTTTTTGTTTTGAGACATGATCTCACTCTATTGCCCAGGTTGGAATGCAATAGCAATCACAGCTCACTGCAGTCTCCAACGCCTAGACTCAAGTGATCCTTCTGCCTCAACCTCCTGAGTAGCTAGGACTATAAGTGCTTGCTATATTAACTGGCTATTTTTTATTTTTTTGCAGAGATAAGGTATCATTATGTTACATAGGCTGTTCTCCATCTCCTGTCCTCAAGAGATACTCCCAAAGTGCT
>CAUYRH010053634.1:0-12730 GCA_963574655.1 Perodicticus potto | reverse complement strand
TTATGATCATGCCACCTTGGTAAGCTCCTATGATCACTAAACTCTTTTTTTTTTTTTTTTTTTGAGACAGAGCCTCAAGCTGTCACTCTGGATAGAGTGCCGTGGCATCACAGCTCACAGCAACCTCCAATTCCTGGGCTCAAGCGAGTCTGCTGCTTCCGCCTCCCAAGCAGCTGGGACTACAGGCGCCCACCACAACGCCCGGCCATTTTTTTTTTGGTTGCAGCCACCATTGTTGTTTGGTGGGTCCAGGCTAGATTTGAACCCGCCAGCTCAGGTGCACATGGCTGGCGCCTTAGCCCGTTGAGCCACAGGCGCCGAGCCAATCACTAAACTCTTAACTTATAAGATGTCACAGTAGACCTAAAGATATACAGGGCATAAATGTTAAGGTCAACTTGACTTTGTCAGTTGGGTTTTGGGCAGTGACTCAGAGAGGCACTTTGCCAGAGCCCCCTAATCTTTCCAGGCAGTGCTAGTAGATTCTAAAGGTACCGTAGCTTCCAGGTATAGGGAGAGGTATGTGTGTTTCAGGTAATTTATGTGGTACTTCCAATGAATCAGAGTAGAATATGGAGATTTATGCAGGATCTCTCTCCTAATTCTGTATATTGTTCTGTGAATTGGCCTTTAGAAAAATTAGACAGTTTTAGAAGTTTCTTTATAACTAAAATAGAGGTACAAGGAGAAAAATCATGCCTGCAAATTTTAGATGAAAGAGAAAACCACCATTAGAGTTCTGGAGTTGCCAGGATTTCCTGGAGACCTATGTTATTTCCTTTATCTTTGTAGAACTTGTCCTAAATTTCCAAACTTACTTTATAAATTGGGTTCTTATCAAGTGACTTCCCTGAAACCATTATCAAATGTGCATGCATGCATTGGCCTGTAAACCTTTCTTCCTGCTCTGTTCCTGTGCTTGGCAGACTTTTGGAGGGTCCATGTCCTCTCAGGGACTGTGTTTGGCCTAGGAATGTCAAGGCTAGACCCTTGCCCTGGAGGAGCATAGCCTAAGGGCAAACTGCTGGCCAGTGAGGTAAGAGCAGCAGCAAAAGTGGCTAAGGATGGTGGGATTAGTACAACCTCTAAGGAAAACAGTATGGGGATTCCTCAAAGAACTAGTAGACCTGCCATTTGACCCAGCAATTCCACTCCTGGGTATTTAGTCAAAGTTCAAAGGCAAGAAAGTCATTTTATCAAAAAGACTTCTGCACATGAATATTTATAGCAGTACGATTTACAATTGCATAGATGTGTAATCAACCCAAGTTCCCATCAATATGAGAGTGGACTAACAAAATGTGGTGTATGTATACTATGGAATACTATGCTGCCACGAAGAAGGATGACATAATACCTTTTGCAACAATTAGGGTGGAACTGGAGCCCATTATCCTAAGTGAAGTATATAAACAATGGAAAAACAAAAACCACATGTACTCCCCATTAAATTGGAACTAACCAATGAGCACACAGAGGGAAGCAAAACTCAGTGGAAATCACATAGTAGGGAAGAGGGAGAAGGGAGTGGGCAAAAACTTACCTAACAGGTACAATGAACACTATCCAGGTGATGGGCACACTTATTATCCTGACTCAAGCAGAACGAAGTCAATCTATGCAACCAGAAACATTTATACCTTTGTAATATTTTGTATTATGAAAAGGAAAAAAAAAAAAAAGAGGCTGAGGAAATCCAGGAAAACTCACAAAGGGTGCCACCTTCCAGCAGTAGGTAGGACTTGTATCAATAAGAACTTAGCCATGGGTTCCTTCCTTCTCTGTGTGCGCTGGCATAAAAGATCAGGGCAGTGTGGACTGGGGCGTCCAGGAGGGAAGTCTCTTCTCAAGATACAATGTGCATTCCCTTACCTGTTTCCTCCTTTTCTACTATTTCTTTCTTTTCTTTCCCTTTCCCTTTCTCTGTCTCTCTCTCTCTCTCTCTCTCTCTCTCTCTCTCTCCCCCCCTCTTTCTCCCCTCCTCCCTCCCTCATTCCTACCCTCCCTTCCTTCCTTCCTTCTTTCTTTGTTTCTTCTCACTATGTCACCCTGGGTAGAGTGCTGTAGCATCACAGCTCACAGCAACCTCCAACTCTTGGGCTTAAGCAATTCTCTTGCCTCAGCCTCCCAAGTAGCTGGGACTATAGGCACCTGCCACAATGCCCAGCTATTTTTTGTTGCAGTTGTCATTGTTGTTTAGCAGGCCCTGGATGGGCTCAAACCCGCCAGCCTCAGCGTACGTGGCCGGCGCCGTAACCACTGTGCTACGGGCATCAAACCTTCTCGACTATTTCTTAAATCTTCCTTCTCTCCTCTGCTGTTGATCTATGCTAGAGAGGAACTGCAGACAAGGTCAACATGGGACCACTGAGCCCCATGTCAGGCCAGTCGGAGCTTCCTGGATTCTGGAGCACCCTGAAAGAAGAGCTAAAACCTCTATACCAGAAGGCCAGGACTTACAATTAGAGCTACCTTTTTTACTGTCACATGTTGCTGCCTTCCTAAGCTTCCCCAGAAGGGAAAGAAGGGTACGTACTGGTGTGGAGCACCTTAGAATGTGTAACAAGGAAAGTCCCAGCAGTTAAACAGAACTTTAGCTACATGACGAGAACTCAAGCACAGGAGGAGGTTGGCCTCCACTTTGTCAGAGGTGCGTAGACTTTTCACTATAAACAGGTTAAAAGGAGGAGATTTACTGTATTCCCGGTGCCATCAACCACTAAAGAAGTGGGATCATTGCTGAGAAACATTTCCCCAGAACCGAACATAATGGGCTTTATTAGAAAGGAAAAAAATCTTGTATCTTTTTTTTTTTTTTGAGATAGAGACTCACTCTGTCACCCTCGGTAAAGTGCCGTGGCATCACAGCCCACAGCAACCTCAAACTCTTAGGCTTAAGCAATTCTTTTGCCTCAGCCTCCCGAGTAGCTGAGACTACAGGTACCCACCACAACGCCCGGCTGTTTTTTGGTTGGAGTTGTCAATGTTGTTTAGCAGGCCTGGGCCGGGCTCAAACCCGTCAGCTTCGGTGTATGTGGCTGGCACCCAATTCACTGAGCTACGGGTGCTGAGTCAGAAAAAAACATTCTAGATCCCATCTTATATATAGCAACCCTTTCTCTTCACAGTGCACTTCATTTATTTATTTACTTACTTATGACAGAGTCTAACTCTGTCACCCTGGATAGAGTGCTATTGCATCATCATAGCTCACAGCAACCTCAAATTCTTGGGCTCGAGCGATCCTCTGGCCTCAGCCTCCTGAATAACTGGGACTACAGGCATGTGCTACCACACCCAGCTAGTTTTTCTATTTTTGGTAGAGATAGGGTCTCACTCTTGCTCAGGCTGGTCTAGAACTCTTGAGCTCAAGCAATCTACCCGCTTTGGCCTCCCAGAGTGCCAGGATTACAGATGTGAGGCACACTGCACCTGGTCCATAATACACTTTATAATTTGCAAAACTTTCTTACAGGGCGGCGCCTGTGGCTCAGTGGGTAGGGCGCTGGCACCATATACAAAGGGTGGTGTGTTCAAACCCAGTCCGGGCCAAACTGCAACAAAAAATAACTGGGTGTTGTGGCAGGCGCCTGTGGTCCCAGCTACTTGGGAGGCTGAGGCAGGAGAATTGCCTAAGCCCAGGACTTGGGAAGTTGCTGTGAGCTGTGACACCACAGTACTCTACCGAGGGTGATGTAGTGAGACTCTGTCTCTACAAAAAACTGAATGGATGGCAAAACTTTTTTACAGACACATTTTAATCCAATCATGCATGCAAAGTTCTTCAAGGTAGAGAACTGTCTTGTATGCTGTCCTTTGAGCATGGAAGACAGTCAAATATTTGTTGAGTAAATGAATCAGTCTCCATTTTGCAGATGAGAAAACTGAGGTCCAAAGCAGATGAGTGGTTTGTTCCAAAGAGAAGCATGGTTGAAACCCATTATTTGATGAGATCAAGTCTAGTCATGTCCCCATATAAATTCTCCCTGGAGATCTGGGGTTTGGACGTGCACCCTGGACTACTGTATGGGAAACAATTGCACTTCCCTGCACAGTTTTCCATTAAGTAGGGATTTAGGCACATCTCAGGTCTCTCCAATCATGCCTAATCACTTATATGACTATAAATTAAATCATTATTCACTCTCTCTAGAAGAGCTGGAAAAACGCCAAATTAGCATTCTGCTTCCCTAACCGCCCAAGGCAAAATGAAGATGGCAGTAAACAGTAGCCAAATTTCTCATTTTCTCATCAAGAGATCAAAGCAGAGGGATTAATCCATGAGCAAAATAATGCCAGCTTGGCAAAGGAAGTGGAAAATATACATACTGAAAACCCCACAAGTAGCACCTGGTATTGAATCCTGGTATTGAATCTATGGGCCAGAAGTCACAACAGAAAATAAAGCTTGCTTATTCTCCAGGAATTTCAAGAGTGAAGAGAGAAATCAGAACCTCAACAAATGGCTTCAAAGGTGTGTATTACTAAAACCCTAAAGAGTTTAAAGGCCAGCCAAAGGTGAGGGGAAATATGCAAATTATTTTCTTTTCTTTTCTTTTCTTTCTTTTTTTTTTTTTTTTTTTTAGTGGTAAGGTAGGACTTTTATTAGAAGTTAGAAAGGAATACAGAAAAGCACCAGAGCTTCTGGAAGGGGGAAAGAACTGAAGAATGCTCGCAAATTATTTTCTTATAGGAAGGATTCCAGAGCTACTGGACAATCTCTACCAAGAAAACCAAGTATCTCCTCTTCAGGTATTTTCCAGAATTCAAGTCTCCACATTGAAGAGGACCTTAACTGACCATCTAGTGCAGCGGTTCTCAACCTGTGGGTCTTGACTCACAGGAACTATTTTAAAGGGTCATGACATTAGGAAGGTCGAGAACCACTGATCTAGTGTACCACGCTGCCCTGGCCAGCATGCTACATGTCTCCAATACATTTCTGTCCCTGTCATTGAACCTCCATTTGTCCTTCAGTGGTAGACAAATCCACTGTCCCTTGAAATATTGTTTTCCTTTCTCTGAATTCTAGAAAGTATTGCCCTATGTCTAGCCCAAACCTGCCACATGTACTTTTCAGAGCCTGTTCCAAACAATGCTAATCCCTCTTTAGTGTGAGATGTCATCAACAACTGAAGACCATAATCTGACACTTCCATCCCGTGCAGCGAAATATCTCCAATCAGAGAGACGGTCACTTAAAACATTCCAAAGGAAATTGGGGTTTCCAGAATCAGCATCGTCATGGCCATCCTTTTGGCCAAGTTTCAGGACTGAAGGCTGAATGTTAGGGATAGCCTGAACTGCAAAGGGCACTTCCCTTAGGGTGGTTACTTAACATCTACCTCTGCCCTCAGAAAAGTGCCTACTTAGGGCTCAGTGCCCATAGCACAGTGGTTATGGTGCCAGCCACATACACCAAGGCTGGAGGGTTCGAAACCGGCCTGGGCCAGCTAAACAACAATGACAAATGAAACAAAAAATAGCTGAGCATTGTGGTGGGTGCCTGTAGTCCCAGATGCTTGGGAGGCTGAGGCAAGAGACTTGCTTAAGTCCAAGAGTTTGAGGCTGCTGTGAGCTGTGATGCTATGGCACTACCCAGGGCAAAAAAAACATTTAAAGAAAAAGAAGGGAGGGGAGCATGGGATGGAAGGGTGGTCTCTGATCTCTGGGCAGGACGCTTGAGAAGTGCTAGGACCCAGGGCCTGGGCCTGTGCTCCATCTCCAGACCTCTGCACCACACTGTGGCTTATTTGTGGTCCAGCCCACGCTTGCAGCTGTGGGCCCAGCAGCGGTGGCGGCAAGTGCCAAGTGAGGGGCTGCAGTCTCCAGAATCTCTCCGGAGCAGGCTGACACTCCCTCCCTGCAGGCCGTGGAGCAACCATCAGGCCCACTCTTGCCCTAGCAAGTTAGTTGTAATTTACATGTTGCCAGCAGCAAGACCCACCCATCCCGGGCCCTGAGTCTCTTGAACACAGGTTCAATAACCTCCAGAGAAAAACAAGCCCAGCAGATGGCCAGAGAGCGTGAGGATGAGAAGCCAGACCAAGGGCATCAGCAGTGCTTTGACCTTTCGCTCCAAGCTCCCTGAGGGATAGTGCCCCGTCTAAGATGCAGAGGCTAGACAAGGACCCAGTACCCACAGCATGGGATCCGTCTTGATTTTAGTTCATTGGCTGGTCCCTGTGGTTTCCTTCTGCCCTGATACTCTGTAAGCATTGTGGTCAGCCCCACTAGGACTTTGTGCAGCCTCCACAGCAGAGGGATTTCATCCAATTTTAGCAGAATCTATCAAGGCCAATTGCTTCTTTTACTGTCAGAAGAGGAAGAAGAGACTTGAGGATGGGACTGGAGGTGGAGTCTGAAAACACCCCTGCTGTATAATGTGGGCAAGGGTGCAGAGACTCTGATTCTCAGGAGACATGCTGGCACCTTGCTGGAGCTGGGTCCTTTGACCTGCACATTCCCCGAGGAAGGCTTACCAAGGCCCCTCAGCATGCATCAGGGGCCATCCCATGTGCCACCACAGGCTCAGCAGCACCTCAGCTCTACACCACACTACTGGGTGGTTGCTTCTCCACTGTGTCTTATTACAATGTCCTATTTATCCCCAGGCCTGGTACCTGGTAGGTATTTACCTCATTCTTTTTTTTTTTTTTTTTTAAGCAGAGTCTTACTCTGTTGCCCAGGCTCGAGTGCTGTGACATCATAGCTCACAGCAACCTCAAACTCCTGGATTCAGACAATTCTCCTGCCTCAACCTCTCAAGTAGCTGGGACTACAAGTGATCCACCATGACACACAGCTAACTTTTCTGTTTTTAGTAGAGACAGGGTCTCACTCTTGCTCAGGCTGGTCTTGGGAACTCCTGAGCTCAAGCAATCTACCTGCCTCAGCCTCCCAGAATGCTAGAATTACAGGCGTAAGCCCCTGCACCCGGCCTACATCATTCTTAATAACTGATAAAATGAGCAGAGCCTCTCTACCAAGACACAAGGCAGAACAGGAGTGAGATTATGGTGAATTGGGAAATACCTTGGTTCAACTTGTCACATTGTTTGGGCAAAGCTCCTGTCTCTTTTTTTATGTGTAAAATAAAGAAGCCGTAGAAAAGTATTTTCCAAACTGTTCTTGGAAACTATCTTGGTTTCTTGGATTTTTTGCAGAAAAGTAAACAACAGCCTCCCTCGGTAATTTGGGTGATGTGATACACTTCAGCTTACTCTTTGTAAGGAGATTCACATGTGTGTTAGAAGCTTAAAGGCTCTGAAAAGTCCTGCCGTAAAGATATCTATTTAATTTCATTTACACCAACATTCTCTAAACATTTTTGGCCTCTTCCTCCTCATGTCTGAAGAACTGGTTTTTTTGAAGCATTACAACCTGGGAAATACTGAAGTAGATAATTTCTAAGTCCCCCGGGTAACTATTATATATCTTATCTAGAGGCAAGGAAAACTCACCTTTAGTAAAGAATGGGTACTTTCGAGTCAAATAGAAGAACTGAGTTCAGATCTTGGCTCTGCCATTTACTAGCTGTGTGGTCTTAAGCAAGTTATTTAACTTTCCACACTTAGATTTCCTCACCTGTAAGATAAGCCTAATACTCCCTATTTGTTATGGTTGTACATTGTTGAGAGTATTTTATTTATTTATCTTTTCATTTATTTATTTATTTACAGATAGGGTCTCACTCTGACACCCAGGCTGGAGTACAGTGGCATGACCTTAGCTCATGACAGCCTCAAACTCCTGAGCTCAAGCTACCTTCCTGCCTCTACCTTCTGAGAAGCTAATACTATAGGCACACACCACAGAGTCCACCTGTTTTGTTTTGTTTTTTAGATTTGGGATCTTGCTTATTTTTTTTGAGATAGCGTCTCACTCTGTTGCCCTCAGTAGAGTGCTGTGGTGTCATAGCTCACAGCAACCTCAAACTCTTGGGCTCATGTGATTCTCTTGCCTGAGCCTCCCAAGTAGCTGGGACTATAGGTGCCTGCCACAGTGCCTGGCTGTATTTTTTAGGTCTCGCTCTGGCTCAGGCTGATCTTGAACCTGTGAGCTCAGGCAATTGACCAGCCTTGTCCTCCCAGAATGCTAGGATTACAGGTGTGAGCCACCACACCCGGCCTGGGGTCTTGCTATGTTGTCCAGGCTGGTCTTGAACTCCTGGCTTCAAGTAGTCCTGTCCCGGACTTCCAAATTGCTGGGATTACAGGTACGAGCCACCATTCCCTGAGAGTATTAAATGAGAGAACAGAGGTGAATTATCTAGTACAGTGTTTGACACATAGTAGGTCCATAATAAAGACTAGTTCCTTTGCCCCATAACCTCTAACACTCTACTTCCACCTCTCACCCCAGCTCCTACAGCTCAGAGCCAGCCATTAGCAGGACAGAGAATATAGCAGAAAGGTAGGCTGAGTCCAAGTCCTTGAATAGTCCTAACCATGTTCTCCCAGGACCACAAAGGACACACCCCAGCAGGGCCTTTGCTGGGGAGACCAAGGTGAAGGAGCCAAGGGGGAGGTGACGGAGAAGCCTGCCCTTCTTTGCCAAGCAAGTGTGTATTCTCTGTGCTTGGCAACTAAATGCTGTTGGTGAAAAGAGAAGATAAAAAAAAAAAAAGCTTTTAAACTGTTGCACATGAACACCTGCTTTCAGAAATCTGTTACCTAAAATAGCAAAACTAGCTCAAGCCCTAACTTGAGGGCGAAGCCTTGGTCTGGGCAAGAAGCTAACACAAAGGTAGGGTCCAAGGGATGGCATGTGAAAAGGCTGGGTTAGGACTCTGAAAGGGCAGGTTTAGAAAGGCTTCTAGGAGCCTTGGCACCAGGACAGGTGTGGTGGGATCTGCCCTTGGAGCAAAGCCACCACTCAGCAAACATAAATCAACTCCCAGGTGTGTGCCAGACATGACTTGATTATAGTGGAGGAAACAAGGAGTCTGCCAGAGAAGCAAGAGTGGATTCTGGGCCTTGGCTCTTTGTAGGGACTGAACAGAAGATTGAGATGCAATAAGTCTATTTGACCCAACTCATTTTTGTGTTTCTCCTTTCCTTCTTCCTCCTCACTGTGGGGAATATCAGAAGAAACAGCACAGGCCTTGGAGACAGAAGAGGATTCAAGTATTACTCTACCTTTGCTAGTTTTGTGACCCTGGCAAGTTACATAACCTCTCTGAAGCTTAGTTCTCTCACGTGTAGAGTAGGATAAGGACAATAATTCCTACCTCGTAGAGTAGTTGAGAGGACCAAGTGAGTCAATTCCAAAGTGTGGCACATGTCACCCTGACATGGAGATAAACATTTTTTTCCCTTCTAATAGTTAAATGTTTATTTTTGCACACATTAGAATAATCGTTAACATGCCAAATTCTTTATGGGTGTTGTTGACAGTGCAAGGCTGAAGTTGGTTATGTAAGTTAAAGAAAAAAAGAAAAGAGGGTTGGTTTAAAGAAAAACATTAAGTGAGTTATGGTATAGCTGACGTGCAGAAAGGACAAAAGTCACAAAGGTGCTATGTGAGTGACTGAAGTGTGGGAGACCCTGAATTAATACTGAGCCAGCATGGTGATGGGCACGTGGCAGCCTCTGAATGTCATTTCTCCCTCTTTTCCTTCCATTCCCAAACAGGAAAAGAGAGTAGGGAAGGAAGGGAGAGAATGAGGGAGGAAACAAAATTACCTCCTTGTCTTCCTGCTTAACCTGAACATCTCCTTCAGCCTCACTCTTCTTATTCCAAAGGATCCTTTTTGTAGGAATTGCTCCTTACCTCCTTACCACCTAGAGAGCTCTTAGCTGCTTCTTGCCTTAAATCAGCGGTTATGGGGTCATTATGAAAGTTTTGAGATACACAAAAATCAAGAAATGTAACATCCATCCAGACAGAAACAAATGAAGCCCTCCCAGCAACACCAATAAGCCGAGCCAAGTTGAAACTTGCACAGGTGAATCAGGAAGGATGCTGTTGACTATATTTCTTGAAAGTGAAATAATGGACCATAACACAGTCAGTCTCAAAACTTACACAGTGACCCAATGCAAGTATCAGAAACTCTAGCTGCCTCCCCAAAAGTGTCCAACCTTTTTTCTTTCCTTCGGCACGTTGGAAGAAGAAGCATTGTCTTAGGTCACATGTTAAATACACAAATGTGAACAGAAGCTGATGAGCAAAAGAGTCTGTGCATAATTTTTGAGATATCTCCCACCACAGATAAGCAAAAAAGTCCTCCCATAATCCACGTGCAGCCTGTAAGCCATAGGTTGGATACCCCTGGCCCTAGATCAAATCCTCATCTCCAGCACACACTCCAGAGCTTTTCAGGAAATAAACTTTTTTTTTTTTTTTTGAGACAGAGTCTCACTATGTTGCCCTCAGTAGAGAGCTGTGGCATCACAGCTCACAGCAACCTCAAACTCTTGGGCTTAAGCAATCCTCTTACCTCAGCCTCCCAAGTAGCTGGGACTAAAGGCACCTGCCATACACCTGACTATTTTTAGAGACAGGGTCTCCCTCTGTCTCAGGCTGGTCTCAACCTGTGAGCTCAGGCAATCCACCCGCCTCAGCCTCCCAGAGTGCTAGGATTACAGGCAGGAGCCACCTCGCCCAGCCCAGGAGATAAACATTTTAATGAGTGAGAGAGAATGAGAGTGAGAGTCACTTACGGGAAGAGGGAGGACAAGAACCAGAGACACAGGTTGTGGGGACAATAGAGTCAGATCATGGCTGTAGAGTCTTTGGGACAGTCTGGATATGTCTTTCTGTTCCTGAATGCGCTTTTCTTTCTTTCTTTCTTTTTTTTTTTTTTTTTTTGAGACAGAGCCTCAAGCTGTCACCCTGGATAGAGTGCTGTGGCATCACAGCTCACAGCAACCTCCAATTCCTGGGGTCAAGTGAGTCTCCTGCCTCCACTTCCCAAGTAGCTGGGACCACAGGTGCCCGCCACAATGCCCGGCCATTTTTTGGTTGCAGCCGTCATTGTTGTTTGGCGGGCCGGGGCTGGGTTCGAACCCAGCAACTCAGGTGTATGTGGCTGGTGCCTTAGCCTGTTGAGCCACAGGCGCCGAGCCTGAATGCGCTTTTCTTTCTTCTCCTGAGGAAGGGAAAATACAGAGAGGAGAGTGGCTTTCCCAAGAAAACAGTAAATATCCAAGCCTGGAAATCTCAATTCTTGGTTCGATTCTTTCTTTTCTGTCGTAAAGGGGAGTCTGAGCTTTACAGCCCTAGAAGAATGAAAGCAGGGCGGTGCCTGTGGCTCAAAGGAGTAGGGTGCCGGCCCCATATGCCAGGAGTGGAGGGTTCAAACCCAGCCCTGGCCAAAAACCACAAAAAAGAAAAAAAAATGAATGAAAGCAGTTTTCTTTTAAAACAACTTCAGCTGTGTAAAAAAGGCGGGGAGGGGAGACAAAAACAAAAGCCATGGGGGTAAATATCTCTAAAATCCAGACTCTTCTGAGTCAGGATCCAGCCCTTACATGAGACATACTGATGGTGCCAGGGAAGACTCGCCTGCCTGGAACAGAGCTGAGGGTGGAGACGGAGATGCCACTCAAACGTCACCTCTCCCCCGAGAGTTAGCAGAAATCCTCAGACAAATGTTTTTTCCATTTGCAGTATGGCCTTTGAACAATTTCTGAAGCCTTTAAATGGTTATTTTTATGGTTTTCAGCAGTTGAATGGCTGTTTCACTGGGGGAGGTCCTTTGAGCTCTGCACTCCACCACCCAGCACAGTCAGCTCTCATGCTGTGACTTTTTTTCAGGTTAGCATGAGGGTTACAATTAGGTTACATAGTTTGCATTTGTAAGGTAAATTCCAAAGTCTGACCTGTAGTTGAGTCCTTCACCCAGGAAGCATGCAATATACCCCTACATTATATCTGATATGTAGGGACTTACCCAGCCCCTCCCTTCTTCCCCTTACCAAGGATTTTTTTTTTTTTTTTAATTGTTGGGGATTCATTGAGGGTACAAGAATTTTTTTTTTATTTCTTTTTTTTTTTTTTTTTGAGACAGAGCCTCAAGCTGTCACCTTGGATAGAGTGCTGTGACATCACAGCTCACAGCAATCTCCAATTCCTGGGCTCAAGCGAGTCTCTTGCCTCCGCCTCCCAAGTAGCTGGGACCACAGGCGCCCACCACAACGCCCGGCCATTTTTTAGTTGCAGCCGTCATTGTTGTTTGGCGGGCCCGGGCTGGATTCGAACCCGCCAGCTCAGGTGTACGTGGCTGGCGCCTTAGCCCGTTGAGCCACAGATGCCGAGCCAGAATTATTATTTTTTTTTTTGATCGAGATATATCTATGGTTGTTTTCCTTATTTTTATTTATTTATTTATTTTTTGAGACACAGTCTCACTTTGTCACCCTTGGTAGAGTGCTGTGGCATCACAGTTCACAGCAACCTCAAAATCTTGGGCTCAAGCAATCCTCTTACCTCAGCCTCCCAAGTAGCTGGTACCATAGGTGCCTGCCACAACACCCGGCTCTTTTGTTGTTGTTGTTGCAGTTGTCATTTTTTTTTTAATTAAATCATAGCTGGGTACGTTAATGCAATCATGGGGTACAATGTGCTGGTTTCATATTCAATCTGAAATATTTTCATCAAACTGGTTAACATAGCCTTCATGGCATTTTCTTAGTTATTGTGTTAAGACCTTTATATTCTGCATTTAGTAAGTTTCACCTGTACCCTTCTAAGATGCACCGTAGATGTCCCACCGTCATTGTTG
>CAUYRH010053633.1:0-95494 GCA_963574655.1 Perodicticus potto | reverse complement strand
CCAGCCCCCACAGAACTACAGGATTTCACAGAACTTGGAAATTTCCAAGTTCCAGGAAGTTACAAATTCCTAAGGGCTGAGTCACCATGGAGAGGACCCTGCAAGTGTATCCTTGTGCTCTCCTTGACAAAATCTGTTCTCCCAGACTCCCCCTTCTCGGGTATCCTCTCTCAGTACAACTTTTTTTTTTGCAGTTTTTAGCCGGGGCTGGGTTTGAACCCACCACCTCTGGCATATGGGGCCAGCGCCCTACTCCATTGAGCCACAGACACTGCCCTCACAGTACCACTTTTAAAAGTTAAAAAAACATGACTCTCGTGGAAATATAAAATGAGCATATGTCTAGCATTAACCGATTTTATTAGTTTCCTAGGTTTGCTATAATGTAAAGCAATAGAAATGTACTCTTTTACAGTTCTGGAGGCCGTTCTCACCTCGGCAGCACATACACAGTTCTGGAGGCCAGCATCAAGGAGTCAGCAAGGCCTTGCTCCCCCCGGAGTTTCTTTCTTTTTTTTTTTTTTTTTTGAGACAGAGCCGCAAGCGGTCCCCCTGGATAGAGTGCCCTGGCATCACAGCTCACAGCAACCACCAATTCCTGGGCTCAAACGAGTCTCCTGCCTCAGCCTCCCAAGTAGCTGGGAGTACAGGCGGCCACCACAACGTCCGGCCACTTTTTGGTTGCAGCCGTCATTGTTGTTTGGTGGGCCCGGGCTGGATTCAAACCCGCCAGCTCAGGTGTATGTGGCTGGCGTCTTAGCCGCTTGAGCCACAGGCCCCGAGCCTTTTTTATTTATTTATTTTTTTTAGAGACAGAGTTGCATTTTGTTGTCCTTGGTAGAGTGCTGTGGCGTCACAGCTCACAGCAAACTCCAGCTCTTAGACTTAGGTGATTCTCTTTGCCTCAGCCTCCCAAGTAGCTGGGGCTACAGGTGCCCACCACAACACCCGGCTATTTTTTTGTTGCAGTTTGGCCAGGGCTGGGTTTGAACCCCCCACCCTCGGTATATGGGGCCGGTGCCCTACTCACTGAGCTACATGTGCCACTAAAGGGGTACCTAGTTTTAAAAATTGTATTTCTTACTTAGGATAATTGTGAACATGGATTTTATCTGTGTTGAGCATCCTTTGATGTATTTAGGGAGTAATAAGTACATCTAAAATTTGGAAGGGGTTGTAGGAAAATGATTGGGTCTTTGAAATAGTCATTCTTCCTATAACAAGGGGGCGTACAGGGCCTTTAGGTATGTTTTCATCAAATGTACTGAAAAAGAGATTATGTCATATATTCGGCCCCCCTTTTTTAATATTTTCAATCTTAGAGATTAATTTCAGTTGTTTATTTTAATTAGAGAGTTTACAACATGTACCTACTCCCAGCTGTCTTTCCAGTTTCCTACTCAAAAGTGTTTTAGAGAAGTCTTTCTGGCCTTCGCTGCCAGCCTCTTGTGATTTTAGTGTCTAGTTGTTTGATACCCAAGATAATGTTTTCATGTAAATATATTGTTTTCCTTGGTAATTTGAATATTCTTACCTACAAGAGAATAGATTTTGTGTATTGAGTATTGCGAGGGAGTGGGGAGAGTTGGGAATGTAGTTACTGAAAGATTGTGAGGCTGCTGAGACATTTGTGGAGTATAGAAGCTCTGGCCTGAGAATTCAGAGACTTCGGTTATTCTTGACCCTTTTGCCAAGAAGCTTAGGTAAATTGCTTAACTTAAGCAACTCACTCTCATCATCTTATAAAATAATAGTGTTACACAGATCAGAGGCCAACCATCAGTAAATTGGGATGTTGGAATTTGGGGGCTCATAATGCTGTTCTCTGTCCTGTCACATGGTACCCTGTTTCTCTTTGCCAGGACCCCCAATCAGAAGCCAAGGTTTTGTTTGTTTTTTTTCCTGAGACAGAGCCTCAAGCTGTCACCCTGCGTGGAGTGCTGTGACATCACAGCTCCCAGAAACCTCCAGCTCCTGGGCTCAAGCCATTTTCCTGCCTCCACCTCCCAAGTAGCTGGGACTACAGGCTCCTGCCACAACGCCTGGCTATTTTTTGTTGCAGCCATCAGTTGTTTGGCAGGCCCAGGCTAGATCCAAACCCGCCAGCTCAGGTGTATGTGGCTGGTGCTTTAGCCACTTGAGCCACAGGCGTCGAGCCATTTCTTTTTTTTTTTTCTTTTCTTTTTTGAGACAGAGTCTCACTTTGTCGCCCTTGATACACTGCTGTGGCGTCACTGCTCATAGCAACCTCAAAATCTTGAGTTCAAGCGATTGTCTGCTTCAGCCTCCCAAGTAGCTGGACTACGGGCACCCCCCCACAAAGCACGTCTTTTTTTTTTTTGAGATAAGAGTTACTGTGTCGTCCTTGGTAGAGTGCCATGGTGTCACAGCTCATAGCAACCTCCAGCTCTTGGGCTTAAGTGATTGTCTTATCTTAGCCTCCTAAGTATCTGGGGCTACAGGCGCCCGCCACTACGCCCTGCTGTTTTTTGGTTGCAGTCGTCATTGTTATTTGGCAGGCTGGGGCTGGATTCGAACCCGCCAGCTCCGATGTATGTGGTTGGCGCCCTAGCCACTGAGCTACAGGCACCAAAGTCCAGCTATTTTTAGAGATGAGGTCTCACTCTGGCTCAGGCTGGTCTCGAACCTGTAAGCTCAGGCGATCCACCTGCCTTGGCCTCCCAGAGTACTAGGATTACAGGCATGAGCCACCGTGCCTGGCCTCCAGAAGCCAAGGTTTTGTTTTTTTTTTTATAGAGACAGAGTTTTACTTTATCGCCCTTGGTAGAGTGCTGTGGCATCACAACTCACAGCAACCTCCAACTCGTGGGCTTAAGCAATTCCCTTGCCTCAGTCTCCCAAGTAGCTGAGACTACAGGCACCCACATCAACGCCTGGCTATTTTTTGTTGTTGTTGTTGCAATTTTGTTCGGGGCTGGGTTTGAACCCACCACTCTTGGTATATGGAGCTGGCACCCTGCCACTGAGCCACAGGCGCCACCTGAAGCCAAGGTTTTTAATGCTACCTTCCCAAGAAGGGAATTCAGCTGACCTTGGTCATTTTCTCATTTCTTTAGAAGTAACCTGTGACCACCTTTCCTCCTCTCCTAATTCAGTTCAGCAACACCCAGTAATCTCACAGTTTGGGGCTGTGTTGAGGGACCTCTAGAAGTTTTAGCAATCTGAATAGGGTTAATCTATTAAGCCATAGGCATAGGACTTCTGACATGGACAGTCCTGACCACCATGCTTGGTTTCTTTACATATGTTATTTTGTTTAATCCCCACGATTTCATGAATGAGGTATTAGGATTTCCCATTTTGCCTGTGGAAACAGGTTCAGAGAGGTTGCATTACCTGCCTGAGGGCTAACATAATTCTTTCTGCACCTAGAAAATAACCAACAGAGAGAAGAAATTTATTTTCCATAGGATGCTGTAGAATTTTAAGAAGTAAATATTTCCTTTTTTTTCATTTCTTAGAATAAGCAAAGCAAAGAAGAAATCAGAAGGGTTGACTCAGAGCATGGTGGACAGATGTATTCAGGTAAATAGTTTTGTGTGTTTTTGTCAGCTAAGCTTGCCTTTCTGTAGCTTTTTTGGTTTGGTCTTGTTGGTAGTATCCTCTTTGGCTCTGATGGGTGCAGGTATATCCACTGGAGTCCTTGGTAGACCTCATCCATAAACAAAGAAAAAGGAAAGAGAGAGGAAGAAAAAGAGAAAAGGAAAGTGGTGAACTTAAGAGTGAAACATCAGGAAAGAAAGGGTCTATTGGTGTAGTGGTGGAGTTTGACCCCCCTAGAGTACTGTACCCTCACAGAGGCACTTGCTGGTCTTCTCAAACCATAGCTACTTAGAGGCCTGGTGTTTATGCCAGGCCTTGTGTGAGTGGGGAAGGACCGGCATATCTGGATCACAAAGACAGGGTGGAATTGGTTTTAGTTTGAAACTGAGAGGTTCCTGTTCTCCAGACAAGTACTAATTGACCTTGATTCCACCTTGCACTAGGATGAGATCGTGGACTTTCTCACTGGTGTGCTCACTCGCGCTGAAGGTCATGTAGGCTCAGAACCTCGGGATCAGGATGCTGAGAAGAAGAAGAAGCCCCGTGATGCAACCCGCAGAGACCTGGCCTTTGAAGTCTCAGAGCGGGGCAGTCGACCTGCCTCCCCAGCTGCCAAACTGCCTGCCTCACCCTCAGGCTCAGAGGTAGTGCAAGTAGGGAAGGAGTCAGGGAGAGGGAGTATTTTACTGAGGAGTTAGAACTGTAGAGTGGATTCTTAGCTTCTTGGGGATGCCTGCCTGCTTTGTCAGTGCTGTAGGGCTGTGAGTTCTTGCTAGAGGAGTTGCAGGGCACATGCTAACTGAGTCAGATTCTCATGTCATTGGCTCATCTCTTGGCCCTTCTCACCCTACTCAGGATCTCTCCAGTGTGTCCAGCAGCCCCACCTCCAGCCCCAAGACCAAAGTAACCACAGTGACCTCTGCCCAGAAGTCCAGTCAGATTGGGAGCTCTCAGCTGCTGAAGAGACATGTGCAGCGGACAGAAACTGTGCTGACCCACAAACAAGCCCAAGGTATAGGCACCTGGTTAGTGACCCCAGTTCGGCTCTGTCTTCTGCAGTTGATGTCATGTGGCAGTTGGAAAGTATTAGCATCTGTAGCTTTTTCCAGGGGAATATAAGAGGCACCTCTTCCTACATTTCTGTACAGGCAAAAATAGGCTAAAATGAATACTAAGGGGTTGCATTAGTGGGGTTTTGTGGTCAGTAGTTAGAGCTTTGTCTTGGTGTTCTGGGGAAGTTAGACTTTAAGTACATGTATTTTGGCCTAAACTTTTTTTCTACCTTCTAATTGAGGAAGCTATGCCTTTGGTTCTGAGCCTCAGTGGCCACCTCTACAGTTAGAGAGTTCTCTAGTCATGTACTGGAGGATTGATTCTATTCCTCAGATTCTAGGGCAACTTGGCTGTCATCATGCCTTTTTGTTTTGTCCTTGAAGAGATAAGATTTCCACACTGAGACCTTCAACAGTTTATCAGGGTTCTGTGAAGATAGGTTTCAGATAATGCTGGGAAGTATCTGTCTGATTGAAATTTAAGTTTGGAGAATTGTGAGTGTTATGTAAGGAGCCATAGAAAAGGGAGGGGTCAGTGGAGAGAGAAAGAAGATGAAACAGTGGCTGTGTCCTCACATTGATCCACTTAGGTGGCCTTGAGGTAAGGCCTCTTGGGCATTGGTGTTTGATGATGCATTCAGGAGCCTGTGTCATCTGCAGTTCTTAGGCATGGGAGTGCCTAGGAAGAGACAGAAGCCAAAGCTGGCTGGCTGTCGAGCAGAGGAATATGGAAGGGATAGGAGACTGATCTGTCCTGTATCCTGTATTTCTCGTCGGGGAGCCAGAGGGTCAGAATTTAAACCCAGACCATTTGTAAGATTGCTCATTAGAGTCATGCTAACAAAGAGCAAAAATGTGAGTGAAAGGGTGAAGGGAAAAAGAGAGACCAGGCCCCCATTATCTGCATGGATTCTCTGGGCAAGTGCTAGGTGGGCGCTGTGCCCTTAGGCTTTTTTTTTTTTTGAGACCGAGTCTCACTATATTGCCCTCGGGAGAGTGTGGTGACATCACAGCTCACAGCAACCTCAAACTCTTGGGCTTAAGCAATTCTCTTACCTCTGCTTCCTATAGGCACCCACCACAACGCCCAGCTATTTTTTTTGTTGTTGTTGCAGTTGTCATTGTTGTTTACCAATGAACCCAACTGGCTGGGCTCGAACCTGTCAGCCTCGGTACACGTGGCTGGCTCCATGACCACTAGGCTATGGGTGCCAAGCCAGCCCTTAGGCGTTTGATGAATACAGAGCCAATGGTCTGCTATGCTTCTGTAGGTGATTAACTTAGAATCTAAGGAGTTCTAGAAGGCCGATTGGTGAGCTGCATTTGAAGTGGGACCCAGAGGGGTAGAGCAGCTATCTGCCTTAGAACCCTAGCTTTAAAAGGGAACAATAGTAACTAACATAAATGAAGCCTTTGCTATGTTCCACACCCTTCCTTGGCACTCATTTTGCTGTAGTTTGTTGAGTCTTGGCAACAGCCCCACAAGGCAGGTCCTTATTATTACCTTCAGTCTATAAATGATTCTGCAGAACTTTGCAGAGTGAGACTGCCATGCAGTAACTTTATTTTATTTTATTTATTTTTTCGAGACAGAGTCTCTCTATGTCACCCTCGGTAGAGTGCTGTGGTGTCACAGCTCACAGCAACCTCAGACTCAGGCTTAAATGATTTTCTTGCCTCAGCCTCTCAAGTAGCTGGGACTACAGGTGCCTGCCACAACGCCCAGCTATTGTTTGGTTGCAGTTGTTGTTTTAGCAGGCCTGGGCCAGGTTCGACCCCGCCATCCTTGGTGTATGTGGCTAGTGCCCTACCTACTTAGTTATAGGCATTGCCATGCAGTAACTTTAGAAAGAGCCTCCTCCATTTTCTACAACTTTTTCATCTTTTTCTTCTATTTTTCTCCTTTCTCTGGCTGGCTATGATTCTGTAATTCTTTCTGATTCATTCCAGCACAGTTTGCTGCTTTTCTGAAACAAAATATGCTGGTGAGGAAAGCTCTTCCTCCTGGCACCTCCTCCTGTCTCTTTGGTGAGTATTGTTCTTTCTTTTGCCTATTTGTCCTGTGTATTCTGCTTTTCTCCCTTTCTCTCTTATTTCTGTTCCATCTCTGCTTCTCTGTTGCAGTTTGGTTTCCTTCTTTTCTTTGTATCTTTTTCTATTTTCTGATTCTTTTCTTTTTTGCTGACTCTTTTTGTTTACTCTGTAGTCTTTGAACCTTCTCCCTTTCTGTTTGCTGCTCATGTTTTTCTTTTTGTCTCTTAGTGTGTGTTTCTTTCACTGTGGTTCTTGGCTGTGCTTCTTCTTTGTGTGCCTGTGGCCTATTACCTGTGAGCCTGCATTTCCTTGTGTGTTTTTCTTCCTGCCTGTTTTCATCCTGGTAGCCTCAAGCCCCAGCCACTTACCAGCATAAAACCTGTAACTCCTTTCCCTTCTACCATCTTCCTACTCTGATTTTAGCCTTTGCATTTCTTTCCTGAGGAGTCCATCTAGCTGGCTATTCCCTGACCATGACCCCATGCAGAGACCCCTCCTCAATCCTCGCATGGCTGCTGGCCGCCCCCCCACCCCTTTCCTGCTTCTTGCTACAAAGAGGGGCTGGGTGGACTTGGGGGCTTAAAGAGGAGGGAATTTATGAGGCAGCCTAAAGAATAACTTAAAGAGTCCTAGTCCCAAAAGCTTGGCTGTATGCATGATGAGTCTGTTCGATTCAGTGGAGGGGGAAGCCCATGTGTGAACAGATGGCTTTTCTCTGTACCAGTACAAATGACCTGGGGATTGGGTTGTGACATGGGCCACTGTTGCCGAGTTATCTGAGGTGCTTCCTTGCTTAGTAGTTCCTCAAAGCCAGCTTTTAGTCCTGGTAGTAACTCCTTTTCATTGCCTCCATTTGGCAAGTGGACCCTCAACCTTGGGCTTTTAGGGCAAGAAGGGCTTTATGTGAACCTTGTAAAAATTGTGCATTTTAGAGAGGACTGGATGACCTGCTCCTCTGTGAGTTCTCTGTAGAGTAATGTCCTCAGCTTTGTGGTGCTATTGGAGGTGGGGGCTTAAAACAGGAAAACAATCACATTCTTTCAGTCTGAGAAGGACTATTTAGATCCACTGTGGTGAGGTCCTTTGTTTTTTTTTGTTGTTTTTGCTAGGCAGGGTCAGAGTGTCGTCCTTTTATTTCTACCAACTTAGGGCTCCTTCTCTTCTGACTCCAGGGGAGGGTAAGGGATAGGCATAGAGCTATATTCTGAGAAGGCAAGGTTGGTTCTCACTACAGACAGGGCTTGAGGGAAGTGGGCCTAAAGCATGGGTAGTCTTCCTGTGAAGTGTGGCCCTGTACATGGGGTGGTTTTCTTATGTGTCCTCACACATGGCCATGCCCATGCTAGTGTTCACTGGCAGTGTTTGTTGGGCTGTTTTGGATTGTAGAGGATCTTACCTCAGCTTCATCTCTTAGTTCCCATTTCATCAGAACCAACGGAGGAAACAGAGAAAGAGGATCTTAGGGTCCAGCTGAAGCGGCACCATCCGTCAAGTCCTCTTCTTGGCAATAAGGCCTCTAAGCGACCGAAGATCAAGGTGTCCCTTATCTCCCAAGGGGACACAGCTGGCGGGCATTGTGCTCCTTCCCAAGGAGGAGCTCCAGAAAGTGAGTTTCTCTTGGCGCATTTAAATAAGAACTGACTAACCTCTTCCAGGATACGCAGCATTAGTGGCTGCTGGCTGGCAGCTCAGCCTCTGCTTCACTGTGAGGGGTGCCTGAAGCAAAGAAGGCACAAGGCTGCACATGCAGGGAAAGTGGGCAGTGCCCTTGTCTGAATGAGGGAAGCAGGATATGAGAGGAAACTGGGGAGTCATTCAAAGCATCTTGTATTTTGCTCTTTTTTTGGTTTCAATTAAAGATAATAAAATACTCCAGAAAGTTCAGAAAATAGGAAAAAATAACCCCAAATCTCCCTGTTCTAACATAGTTCTTCTTTCATTTGCTAGTTTTTGTCCTTAGTGTCTTGGGTTTAGTCTTAGATGTGGAACCTGGAAAGGTAGGGAAACTGATCAGTGGCCTTGGGGTTTTGTCTTTTGCAGCTGCAGGTGGGAAGCCTATCACCATGACGTTGGGGCAGGCTTCAGCAGCAGCCAAGGAGCTCACAGGAATTCTCACCACAGCCAGGTGAGTATTTCTTGCTCTTTTTCTGTTTCCTTTTTCCCTTTGCCTCTTTTCTGATTTCATGTAGTGCTTTGGGAAGATGATGAATTCTGGATTCTTTCACTTCTGGGAATGCGATTTCTTTCTGATGGGAATCTGTCTTTTGAATCAACTCAGAGTTCAATTTTACTTAAAAGATTGCAAAGTGTTTCCTGGCTTTTGCATTAAGGGCCGGGATCTTTACTTTAGACCTGACTTGTGGAAGGCCCGGTTGAGGAGATTGGACAAAGAAGCGAAGGTTCTAGCCTTGTGTCCACTGCTGAAGCCTTGCAGGGCCCCACTCTGGATCCTCCCTGTATTGGGAGGGTCTGCTGCCCTAAGCAAGACCTTTGGATGATAGTGCTCCTTTCTACATCTTTAGGTCAAGTGCCTCTGAAGGTGGACTCTCAGCCAGCCCAACCTCTTCAGTGGTTGCCAGCAGCAGTGCACCTAGTGCTTTGCACACAATCCAGAGCCGCTTGGTGGCCACCTCTCCTGGCAACTCCCTCCAAGGTAACTTGTAGCCAAGCTTTCTTCCCTCCCAACAGTCTTTTTTCTCTTGCTGGAGGATGATCCTAGGAAAGCATCCCTGGAGCTAAAGGATATGCCTCCAGATCTCAGGGTGGTCATAGAGGCTTGACATAAAACTGGAACTAGCTTGGGCAGCGGGAATAAAGGTCCCAGTCTGCAGTGTTGTGTCCTTTACTATATAGGGAAGAGAAATAGCTGGTAGAAGATATATGTGCAGTCTTTGCCCTAGATCCACTGGGGATTGGTTCTAGTACCCCCCCCCCCCACTTCCTATACTGCATGCCATAATACACAGATGCTTACCTCGCTTATATAAAATAGCATCATACAGTTGGCCTTCCATATCTGCTGGTTCCATATCTGTAGGTTTCTATCTGTGGTTGGTTGAATCAGTGGATGTGAAGCCCATAGATATCGGAAGGCTGACTCCTATTTTGGTGTTTAAACACATCTGACTGAGTAAAACTGGAAATGGTGCTATATTGGGCAGTAGTAGAACGAGACATTTTTCTGCCTCTGCTTTCTCTAACTCCCCACCCTGCATTGAGAGGTTAGTTGTCTGAGCCAGATACTCATCTCCTTTGAGAGGAACTTCCTCTGTTTTTGTTTTTGTTTGAGACAGAGTCTCACTCTGTCAACCTAGGTAAAGTGCCATGGGATCATTGTAGCTCACAGCAACCTCAAACTCTTGGACTTGAGCAATCCTCTTGCCTCATTCTCCTGAGTAGCTGGGACTATAGGCATGTGTTCCTATGCTGGGCTAGTTTTTCTATTTTTAGTAGAGATGGGATCTCACTGTTGCTCAGGCTGGTCTCAAACTTGTAAGCTGAAGCATTTCACCCCTCTTGGCCTCCCAGAATGTTAGGATTATAAGCATGAGGTACAGCACCTGGCTAGAACTTTCTCTTTATTTCTCTGTGTGAGGTAAAGTGTAAGTTAGGTATTTGGAGTTCTTTTGGCTTAAAAAGTCCTTTTTCCCTGGAAAGAACAAAAGGAATTTAAATTTCTTAAAAATGTCCAAAATTTTTAGGGCTGGTGGTTTGGAGTAGGTTGGGTGTGCAGAGTGAATCCAAGGCAGTGTCTGGCATAGTGCCTTCCTGGGGCATTCAATGTGTACATACCTGCCTCAAGGGACCTTCCTGGCATCTTTCTGGGAGGCCAAGGAATGTCCAAGGATAAGATCACTCTTTTTTAGTTGGTGGTGAGGGGGACGAGAATGGCTGTTTTGGGGATACTTGCAAGTGATTGAGCCTGTGCTGATACCTGTTATGTCCTCTCCTAGGGGCCACATCAGCCAGCAGTCTCCTCCAAGGCCTCAGCTTCAGTTTGCAGGATATCAGCAGTAAGACCTCTGGCCTCCCAGCAAATCCTTCCCCAGGGCCGGCCCCACAGGTGCACATCTGTTATCCACTGGGTTGGGCAGGTGTGGGGACAAGCCTTCCTTGGTTTAGTTGTTTTTGGCAAGGATACTGGGTCTGAAATGGGTCGAGGACACACAGCCTTCTCACTGTGTAGCCAGGAACTGCCAGTGTTAAGTCCATCACTTACTATGTGACCTGGGGCAAGTTTCTTGACCTCTTTGTTTCCTTGTTGTTAAATGAGGTAATAATAACATTTCCCTCATAGATTTGTTGTGTGGATTAAATAAGATAATACATGCAAAATACCTGAAGAGTAGCTTGCATGTAGTAGCCACTCAATACATGTTAGCTTTTAATACTATGCTGTGGGCCCTCCGAACTCTAATGTTTCTGCTGGGCAACAGCTTCTGATCACCTGGGCTTGTGTGTCCCACAGGCTACCAGTGTGAAGTTGCCCACCCCCATGCAGAGCCTGGGTGCCATCACCACGGGCACCAGCACCATTGTCCGTACCATTCCTGTGGCCACCACTCTCTCCTCCTTGGGTGCCACTCCTGGTGGGAAGCCCACAGCCATCCACCAGCTGCTGACCAATGGGGGCCTCGCTAAGTTGGCAAGCAGCCTCCCTGGCCTGGCTCAGATCTCTAACCAAGCATCAGGTGAGTCTCTCATGAGAACTGTGGGGACTCCCAGAGCTGGGATCTTCCCCCAGGACCTTCCCAATCTTACATGGGCAAGGTATGATTTGAACCCAACCCTATAGTGTCCTGGCATTACCCTTGGATTCAGCTGTGTAGATCCATGGCGCCAGAGAGGTTGAGAGAACACAGGCTGTTTCCTATTGCCTTTCAGATTGACTGTTAGGGCATAGATGGCCTAGCTTGGGAGGAGGCTGAAGGGTTGTGTTACATGGGGAAGAAACTGTCCAGTTAAAACCTCAGAAGAAAGTAGAGGCTGTGACCCCAAAACACTGGTTCTCTCTTTCTCTCTCAGGCTTGAAGGTCCCTACCCCTATTACTCTGACACTCCGTGGCCAGCCAAGCAGAATCACCACACTGAGCCCTATGGGCTCAGGAGTAGCCCCATCTGAGGAGCCCACCTCCCAGGTGCTGCCCTGCAGCTCACAGGTGAGTCTGCCTGGAAAGATTGAGGACATGGGCTTCAGTAATTGGAAGTCTGGTGCCAGCATAACAGCTGACTGGAGGAGCTGCCAATATGCTTGACTCCTAGGCAGACCAGACTCAAGCTACTTTGTAGCTTTTTAACTTTGAACAAATCATGAGCCTCTCTGAGTCTCTTCTTCTGTAACGCTCCTTAGATGTTGTGAGGATTAAATATGTAAATATATTCAAGTGCATAGCAGTGCCTGGTATTTAATGTTTTTGTTTACTTCCCCTCTAGTGTCCTTTTCCCCTCCCATTCTTGGTTTCATCATTTAGAGGTTGTGAGTAAAGGCTAGTTGGCTAATAATGTTCTTTGACTAATGGCTTTCTAGCGCTGTGCTGTCCCAGAACTGTCCATTGCTGTCTCTGTAGGATAAGTTTTCATAGTTCTTACCCAGAAAGTCACCATTACTTCCTCCTAGCTGATCTAATTTCCATTGTGATCTGACTTTTTCAAGTAAAATATTTCTAATTTTGCACTGGTGATGTGAGGAGCCACCCAAAGATCAGGGGTTAACCAAAAATATAAACAAGTTTGAGTCCAGTATTGAGTGTACTTTGCTTTATTGTCTGCTGTTCAGCCAAGACCTTCCTGTGTGTAGGCTGGGTGCTATGCAAGATGCATGATTGCAGGATGTCCCTGGCCCTGTCTTTACCACTACGCCAACCCACCAGGGAACTGAGGTGCTGGGCACTACTGGCAGGTAACAGTTCCTGAGCCATTCCAGAAGCTCTTCTGTCTTTTCTACTGTAGGGGAAAAACACTGTACAGGATCTGTACCTGACATTTGTTGGGATCATAGCTACCCCTTATT
Organism: Perodicticus potto; assembly: GCA_963574655.1. Classification (NCBI taxonomy): domain Eukaryota; kingdom Metazoa; phylum Chordata; class Mammalia; order Primates; family Lorisidae; genus Perodicticus; species Perodicticus potto. Next base: position 82,834 of record CAUYRH010053633.1, on the reverse strand, counting down.
CACAAAGGAGTGAACGTGTTTTTATTTTTTTACTTTATTCCTAGTTTTTTTTTTCAATTACAAAAGCAATGATGTTTAAATAAGTCAAACATAGAAATAATATAATTTAGAAAGTAAAAATTTCCTTGATGCTACTCTCAGAGATGATATGGATTCTTTCAGATTTGTATTCATAATACAAAGTACATTATTTTTATTTATTTTGGACAAAAATGGCATCACAGAGTATGTAACTAGCCTTTGCTTATAAATCATGCTGTTGCATGTTTCCCTGGTAGTTGCATAGAGACTCCCCCATCTGTTGCTTCAGAGGCTGGCTAGTGTGGAAAAGTATATTTCACTACCTTCTGTTACATAGATAGTTGAGTTGTGTTTTTGTTTTTTGATATTATAAGTAATGCTGCAGTGAACATACTTGTTCTTGATTTTTTACACCTCTGGGAACATTTCTGATGACTAAAGAGCAGTAAGTAAGTGGCGGATATGTGCATCTAATATCAGGCTAGCTGTTAATTGCTCTTTAAAAAGTTTTGAGAATATCTGGTTTCCTCTACCTTTTGTGAGTTGTGGAAATCAGTATTTTTTTTTTTGGCCGGGGCTAGGTTTGAACCCGCCACCTTTGGCATATGGGGCCGGCACGCTACTCCATAACCTTTGGTATGTGGGGCCGGCACCCTACTCCTTGAGCCACAGGTGCCGTCCCCCCAACCCCACCCCCCAGGACTAGCTTTCTTAAGACACAAACCCTTTGAGCCATAAAGAGAAATATTTGAAGATTTTGCTATATAAAAATTTTATATGTCTTTATGGTAAAAGATCCAGAAATAAGTTAAATGATACTCAATACTTCCACAAAAAGGAAAAACAAAAGACAAGTCACTGACTACAATAAAGTATACGCAACTTGTATAACAAATAAAGGATTATTAACACCTGAATATATAAAATTGCTATAAATCAAATAAATAAAGAGTATGACAAGCAATTCATAAAAGAATTAATCTTGGCTTGGTGCCTGTAGCACACTGGTTGCCGAGGCTGGCAGGTTCAAACCCAGTCCTGGCCAGCTAAGCAACAAGAACAACTGCAACAGAAAAATAGCCAGGTGTTGTGGCAGGCACCTGTAGTCCCAGCTACTTGAGAGGTTGAGGCAAGAGAATTGCTTAAGCCCATGAGTTTGAGGTTGCTGTGAGCTGTGATGCCATGGCACTCTACCTAGGGCGACATAATGAAACTGTCTCAAATTAAAAAATTAAAAAAAAATAATAATCTTACAAGTAATCAAGAGAATACACATAAACAATTTCGTTTTTCACTTATCAGACTGATAAAAATACTGATTTCTGGGCGGTGCCTGTGGTTCAAACCCGGCCCCAGCCAAAAACTGCAACAACAACAACAACAAAAGAAAGCTAGTCCTGGCTTGCCACCTGTAGCTCAGAGAGTAGGGTGCCAGCCACATACACCAAGGCTGGTGGGTTCGAGCCTGGCCTTGGCCTGCTAAAACAACAACTGCAGCCAAAAAATAGTCGGGCGTTGTGGCGGGCACCTGTAGTCCCAGTTACTTGGGAGGCTGAGGCAAGAGAATTGCTTAACCCCAAGAGTTTGAGGTTGCTGTGAGCTGTGATGCCATAGCACTCTACCCAAGGGTGACATAGTGAGACTGTCTTAAAAAAAAAAAGCTAGTCTTATCACAAGAATATAATCTTTCTTTTTTTCTTTTTAAGATTTTAACTGTGGTAAAATATATATAACATGCAATTTGCCATTTTAGTTTTGTCCAAGTGTATAGTTCAGTAACATTTAACACATTCACATCGTTGTGCAGCCATCTCCACCATCCATCTTTAGAATTTTGTCATCCCGTACTGAAACTCTGTGTTTTCTTTTTTTTCTTTTTTTCTTTTTTTGCGATTTTTTTGGCCAGGGCTGGGTTTGAACCTGCCACCTCCGGCATATGGGGCCGGCGCCCTACTCCTTTGAGCCACAGGTGCCACCCTGAAACTCTGTGTTTTCTTATAATGCTTTTTTTGTTGTTTCCTTTATATCTTTGGTCCTCTTGTTATTTATTTTTGTATACTAAGTGAGAGGTGAGTGCATTGAAATCCATTGCTGTCATGTACTGAAATACTGTGCATACCTGGGCCTATTCTATAGCCTACTTGTCTATTCCTGTGCTTTATGTTATTTGATAATGCAAATCCTCAAGTTAAGGAAGTATTCTTTTTCTAGTTTGCTAAGATCATCTTTATTCTTTTACTTTCTCTTAATAAATACTAAATTCTGAATTTTGTACATTGCTCTTCTAAAATCAGACGAGATGAACAACCATAAACCATTTTCTTTCAGTTAAAATGATGAATTACTTTTTTTGGAGATAGAATTTCACTGTGTTGCTCAGGCTAGAGTGCTGTGGTGTCAGCCTAGCTCATAGCAACCTCATAAACTCCTGGGCTAAAGTGACCCTTCTGCCTCAGTCTTCCAAGTAGTAGGGACTGCAGACACCTGCCACAACAGCTGGCTAATTTTTCTATTTTTAGTAGAGACGGATCTCACTCTTAGGCTGGTCACGAACTCCTGAGCTCAAGGAATCCTCCTGCCTTGGCCTCCCAGACTGCTAGTAACAGAGGCTAAATTACTTTAATAGGGTTTTTTTTTTTTTTTTTTTTGAGACAGAGCCTCAAGCTGTCACCCTGGATAGAGTGCAGTGGCATCACAGCTCACAGCAACCTCCAATTCCTGGGCTCACATGAGTCTCCTGCCTCCGTCTCCCAAGTAGCTGGGACTACAGGCACCCACTACAATGCCCGGCCATTTTTTGGTTGCAGCCATCATTGTTGTTTGGCGGGCCTGAGCTGTATTCGAACCCGCCATCTCAGGTGTATGTGGCTGGCGCCTTAGCCCATTGAACCACAGGCGCTGAGCCCTCTTAATAAATTTTAACAATAACTGTAGAATTTATGATTGGATAAAAGAAAATGGGGAGGGGCCTACTTCAGGGTGGTCAGAGGAGCCTAGAGAGAGTGACATCTGAGAAGATGAATGAAAGATGGTAGGAAGCCTCCCTCCGGAAGAGCCACCTGAAGAGCCCAGGGATGGTTTTCCTGGAACTGAGAGGTTTCCCTCCCAAGACTGTCAGTGCTAAGAATAGGAAGGCTCTGGGCAAACCAAGAGTGGCTCAGCTGCCCCACATGAGTACTATGCTCCATTCCCTCTCGCTATTAGAAGAATTTAACTCCTACACTTACTCCACCTTTCTGTTGCATTATTACTTTATTTCTATATTGTAAAAATTATTCCTCAGCACACAAATTGTTAGTATCTCCAAGCTTAGGAAGAACCTCTACTGACCGTCCATCAATTTTAATTTTTCTTCTTCACTTAATATTCTCCCAAAGAGCTGTGCTCATTCTGCTCTTTCTCTCCCTCATCTCCCATTCACAACCACTTTAATAGGGATCAGCTGTCACTATTAAGGTCTTATTTTTCATTAAGGTTAACAACTCCCAAAAGCCAAAGTCACTCATTGCAGTCCATCTCTTATTCCACCCTTTTTATCTGCACTTTTATCCCTTTTTTTCTCCGCACATGAAACCTTGTTCCTTCACCTTAAAGGGCCCCTCTTCAAGTTTTCCTTCCATTCCACTGGCTGTTCCTTCCCAGCGTCAAGTAGTAGATCCCTTTAGGTCATTCTTGTAGTTAAAACCTCTTTGAGTTTCACAGCAACTGTCAACCATACTGTGACATCTCTTGAGCTTAATTTTAATATGTCAATAAGAAAATGCTCAGTACTTTCTCTCACCTCTATTTACTCCTATATCCTATCAAGGAAATCTTTTCCTTCTCTAAGTTAAACACGACCCAGGTGCTCAATCCAGAAATCTGGAAATAATGTTTTACCTCTCTACCCATAGCCTTTGTTGCAGTTCTTTTTTTGGCCAGGGCTGGGTTTGAATCCACCACCTCCAGTACATGGGGCAGGCACCTTTCTCCTTGAGCCACAGGTGCCACCCTACCTGTAGTCCTTTGTAGAAGCCCTGTGTCTTACTTCATTTCATGTTGCTATAGCAGTACCTGAGACTAGATAATTTGTAAAAGGTTTGTTCAGCTGATCATTCTGTAGGCTGGGAAATTCAAGGGCATGGACCTGGCATCTGACAAGGGCTTCCATGCAACATTATTAACATGGTAGAGAAGGTCAAATAAAGTGGACAGGTGTGGAGAGGGGCCAAATAGGAGGAGGAAATTCACTTCTTATAAGAACAACCTGCTCTCACAGGAATGATTCCATTCCCAGAGAAATACCTTGAGAAAAGTACCAAGCCATTCATAAAGGGTCTGCCTCCATGACCCATACACCTCCCACTAGGCTCCACCTCCCAACATCACATTGGGGATCAAATTTCAAAATGAGTTTTGGTGGAGAAAAAACTCAAATCTTAGCATCTTCCCTCAGCACACTCTAAAGTATAACGCAGGGGCAGCGCCTGTGGCTCAAAGGAGTAGGGCACTGGCCCCATATACCAGAGGTGGAGGGTTCAAACCCAGCCCCAGCCAAAAACTGCAAAAAAAAAAAAAAAGTATAACTAGATCATTCAATTTCTTCTCTCGGTTCCTAATGCACCAATTTGGACTAGTCAATAAAAGTCTCTTTCTTGGCCTACTTTACTAACTAGCTTTATAACAGTCTCCCTGATTCATCTCTTTATCTACTGTTGGTATAATCCACTCTCTACATTCAGCCTGTGCAGTTAATGTATGTACTGTGAACACAATTATATGTAATAATCAACATGTATTACGTATTTTTGTGTGAAATATGTATATGACTATATCTGTGGCAGAGACAGTACCACAGACAAATTCTGTTTTGAGCAAATATTATATCTGTTCCCTTATATTTTCCAGCCTTCTTAAATGAAATAGTGCTACACGACTACCTCTGGCCAATGCTCCATGTTTACTTTAAAACAAAACTGGTTGTATATATTGTATGTTCACAGTAGCATTATTCACAATTCCCAGCAGGTGGAAGCAACCTATAACGTCCATTGATAGGTGAATGGATTACAAAAATGTGGCAAATACATGCAATGGCATATTATTCAGTTCTCAAAAAAGAAGGAAATCCTGACACATACTATAACATGGATGAACCTTAGGGACATTATGCTAAGCAAAATAAGCCAGTCACAAAAGGACAAATACTGTATGATTTCACTGTATGAAATATCAAGAGAATAATTGAACTCATGGAAATGGAAAATAGAATGGTGGTTGCCAGGGGACCGGGGGTGGGGGATGATCAGAACACCATGCAGATATTAGCTTTGAAAAATAACATAATAGATGGTATCTCCAACAGAAAAACACACCTGGATTAGGTTTATTATTAGATTTGCCAGTAATCTTCATCGGCGTGCATGTGTAGTCTCTAAAGGATTAGACAAAGTGTTATGTTTAAAGTATCTATACTATAGCAAGCAAAGTAAAATTGTAAGTTGTGAAGAACTATAGCTAGGAAATCAGTATACATCCTTACTAGCAAGCAGGCAAGCAAATCAAAATGGACATAAACTTTAAGTGTCATAATATGATTGATGTTCATAAGATTAAATGTTCAGAACAGTATTCAAGTTCAGAACTTTCAGATTTAGGAAGACAGTTATTCATACATTTCTGATGGGACTTTAGAGTGGTTGATTAATTCTGAAGAGTCTTATCACCATCTTTGAATTTGTAGTTCTCTATTAAGAATTGATAAAGTTAATTTAAGGAAATAACAAATATATTCAAATTTATTTTATTTTATTTCAGGTGAATAATTTAGAATTTAATGTTCATCAGGTTGTTTTTCTAGCAAAGGTTCCTTTTTTAAAATTAAAGACAGTTATCAGGATTCTAAACTGCATCTGAGAATAGAAAATTAGTCTATAGGAGCACAGAAAAAGGTAGGGAGTAAGCTATATAACAAGTAAAATTTCTGTTTGTCAATAAAATTTGATTTTTTTCTTTGCTGTTAAAACACAAAATCATACCTTTTCTTCTATCTACTACTCTTAGAAAGTATATAATGGAATAATAATGAGTAGCCCATTGTTGGTAATTATAGGGGAGGAATGTACCTAATGAATAAAAGAAATTTGCAAGTAATATTTTTCCCTAAAAATATTCTTACCAAGACCAAAAATCCTCATTGTAAATATCTTCCCAGGAGGTCTTTTTATATCTTAGACAATATTTTATGCTCCAGTGAGTACCATCTGCCAATTTTAACACTTGTGACTAGGATACTGGCCCATTTTAAAATTTATTTTTTTAAGTTAGCTTTTATCCTAATAAAACTTTAGTTAAATCAAATTCTATCCACATGAATATATTTACGTTTTTCATCAGTAATATTTTATTTAACAGTAAGATTTTATTTTATTTATTTTAGTCTAGGAGGTTTCTTTCCCCTCATTTAAAATGATTATATTTGACACTTCTTTAGCTTTATACTTTTAAAGTTTTTATACTTACACTGAGGGTCCCTCTGAGGATGTCGACGAGATCCTAGACTGTCCTGTTGCTGAGCATCTAAGGTTCATAAGGCAATGAGTCAGTTTCTTAAACAATGCTCAAGAATTTCTGTGTCATCCTTACACAGTAACCAACGAGTAGGATTATTTAAAATCAAAATTAAAACCTCAAATGTATGTTTGATAAGGACTAGAGGATATTTTAAAATTTCTTAATGAAAGTAAGGACATTAAAAATAATTTCTCATGAATGGGCACAATATAAGGGTATATGGCACACCTCTTGAGCGTGGGACACAACCTCAAGAGGGACTCTACCTAACAAATGCAAATATTGTAACCTATTTGTTTGTACCCTCATTTTAATTTGAAATAAAAAAATATAGAGAAAAAAATTTCTCAGTTTTAACTCGTCATTTAGAATAGTATTCTATTTGATGCCTCCTTTTCTACTCAAATTTAGTTTGTTATGCTGTGTATGTTTGAAGTGATAGCTTTTTCTTTTTTTTTTTCTTTTTATTTTTTTATCCCCCATTCCCACTCAGACTGATGGCCACACCATTAGTCCACCTACTCTCAAGCCTTCAAACTCAGACCACATTACATCCCCAGCATTTCCAGGTCTCCAGCTTGCAGAAAGAAGATGGTGGGATTGACTTCTCAGCCTCCATAATAATAAATCTCCTCTTAAATATCTAAATAACCTATTGGTTATGTTTCTCTGGTGAACTTTAACTAATATAGATGGCACCAGGGTGTCCACTTGAATATTAAAAGTTTCTATAAAACTTATGTCCCATCTTTTTTTATTTTTATTTATGTATTTTTTTTTTTTTTTTTGAGACAGAGTCTCACTATGTCACCCTTGGTAGAGTGCTATGGCATCTCAGCTCACAGCAACCTCAAATTCTTGGGCTTAAGCAATTCTCTTGCCTCAACCTCCCAAGTAGCTGGGACCACAGGCGCCTGCCACAATGCCCGGCAATTTTTTTTATTGTAGATCTCACTGCTGTTTTAGCTGGCCTGGGCTGGGTTCAAACCCACAAGCCTTGGTGTATGTGGCTGGCACCCTACCCACTGAGCTACGGGCACTGTCTTATTTATTTATTTTCTTTCCGGGAAGAGCAGAGGCAGCTGCCCTTTACTGGGGGTCATGGGCCAGCTAGTTTCAATCAAAGGCCACACACGATTATTTTTAAATTAAATCATAGCTGTGTACATTAATGCAATCATGGGGTACAATGAGCTGGTTTCATATACACTCTGAAATATTTTCATCAAACTGTTTAACATAGCCTTCCTGGCATTCTCTTAGTTATTGTGTTAAGACCTTTATATTCTGCATTTAGTAGGTTTCGCCTGTACCCTTCTAAGATGCACCATAGGTGTAGTCCCACCAATTACCCTCCCTCCACCAGTCCTCCGATAGCTTTTTCTTTAGGAAACCTTGTGAAAGAAGCAAAAAAGAGAAAAATATAAATTGGTGAGTTGCTTAAATTATCATTAGGAGAATCAATATTCACCTGAAAAACAGTGTTTCTGTATTCAGTATATCAAAAGCCTTAGAGACGCTGATAGCTTTTGACTTAGCAATTGTACTAACAGGTAGTATTTTATACACATAATAGGAAATACCTGAAAGTTAACACATAGAAATTACATAATAAATTTGAATTAATCACTGCTGTGTCATTTTTAGTAGTGTAAAAACTTCGAAGCTTCCCAATATGAGAGAGATTAGGAAAATCAAAATGCAACCATAAATATGGTGATGGTACATGATATGTAGGAAGAAGCAATGCTAATGAAAAATTGTAAGCCTCTGCAAAAATATAAATAGGATAAAAATTATAAGAAACAATTAACAGAGTTTTTTTTTTTTTGAGGTGGTAGAATTGTAGGAAGTCTTCTCTATTTCCTAAACTTAACCACAGTAATTCTTTTAATATTTAGAATAATAATTATTAAGATGTGCTTAATGTATGTGTTGAAGCTCATGTATACTAGAACAGAAGCATTTACTTTGAGAATGTTGCCTTAGATTGTGACATAGCGTATACTCAGGAATTTTTATACTTTATGGAGTATCTCTGATATTTAGTTGACCCTTGGTTGTCTCAGAAGAAAAGTGGCCTATATGTTGACCTTTTGCTCTATTACATATATACAGCAGAACCTCTCTGTAAATTGACCACCCAAGGAATTGTAACAAACTGGTCAACGTATTGGGGTGGTTAACGTAAGAAACTAGGCTAATGTACTAATAGGTACATGTAGTGTATGTCTGACCTATGAAAATTAGGTCAACTTAAGGAGGTGGTCATGTAGGGATGTGTTCAACTATGGAGGTTCTGCTGTATTTTTATGATCTGTTTGACTTTGATAAGTGTTTTTCTGATGTTTCATTTGTTCTTGCAGGGCATTTTGCCGTCCTTTCTTTCCATGATGTGATTCTTCAGGCCAAAAAGAATAAGATGTGTCTGTAATTAAAATTACCTCATCCTTGGTGTTGTTCAACCTAGGGTCACTATATGTAACTGATGCAGTTAACATTACAAGTAAGACAAGTTACAGTACTTTATTTTCCCTTAATCTACAGATAATCACTGACAAAAGCAAATTACATACTAGCTTGAAAAGCACTCCCATTTTCACTTTGATCTGGGGAGTTTAATAGCATGGTATTCTGTCTTAGAGTATTATTTAAATATTTCACATTGCTTAGGTTTTAGTCCTTAAATATATGTAAGCACAGCAGATTTGTGACTGTCTTCTTGCTATTTCTATAGTACCCCAGCACCCAATATGTATATAGAAAATTTTTATTGAATGGATAAATGTTACATTTTTTGCATTGATTTGGGGAACTAAAATAAAATATTCTGTTAATAAGAACAAATTTTCTGAAGCTCAGAGGAAATTTAACTTCCTTCATATGATTTAGTCCAATGGATGGAATGCATGTTTCTTGCTAGCCAGTAGACGTCTGAGCTGATTACTAAAGTTAAAAAAAAAAAAACCTAGAGACATTTAAATAATTAGAAGTAATTTAAATAATTTAAAATTCCAAAAATAGTAATGGTTGTCAGCATGGATTTTATTTTCTATTTTATGTAGGATTTGATTTGACTGAATGCAAACTCTTTTTAGGACTGATTTAATTCTTTGTTTTGGATTCTATGTTAATTTTTATAAGCTTAGTATAGTTTATTGGTTCTAATTACTTATTATGCTTGAACTTTTTCTTTTTGCTTGGGTGGTACTTTATCATGTATTTCATTTCAGTATTATCATTATTCAATAATGCTTATTGTTACCACAGTAAATGAAAGTGAATTATAAAATATGTTTAATCTCTTATACATGTAGTCATTAAAAGATGTGGAAACATATATGATTGCATTAAGATTTACCCCAGTTTAATTTTGTTCTCTCTTTCAGTATTTCTTGAAGATCAATTAGTTACCCTGGACATGCTGCTCTTCTTTACTTTGGGATTGCTCGTACATTTTGTGTTCTTCGCCTCCATCTTTGACATTTATTTTACGTCTCCTTTGGTTCATGGAATGACTCCTCACTTTACCCCATTGCCTCCTCCAGCAAGAAGATTAGTGCTTTTTGTTGCTGATGGCCTGCGAGCAGATGCACTCTATGAATTAGATGAAAATGGGAACTCTAGAGCACCATTTATTAGGTAAGACATGTCAGTGTATACAGAGGTATCTCTTACAAATGTTACCTGGGCTAAAGTAAACAGCAAAATATCTTACTGTGAAGATATTTTGGGCACAGTGGGCATGGGGGAGGGGAGTGATGGGAAAGAGAATAGGGTTCTTATATATTTGCTTTTTTCTTTTAATTTCAAAATATAAGGGGGTACAAATATTTTTGTTACATGGATACCTTGTAAAATGCTTAAGTCAGGGCTTCTCCTGTGTCCATCATCTGAATAGTATTCATTATACTTAATGGATAGGTAGGTTTTTACTCGTTCCTCCTCCCACCCATTCCAATGGCCTTTACATCTCTTTATGCCCATGTGCCCATCTTTTAGCTCCCAATTATTAGAGAGTACATGTGGTGTTTATTTTTCCATTTCTGAGATACTTCAGTTGGGATAGTGGTCTCCAGTTCTATCTAAGTTGCTGAAAAAGACATTCTTCCATTCCATTTCAAAATGGCTGAGTAGTACTCAATGGTATGTGTGTATGTGGGCTGTCCAGGAAGGATCCAGATATGTATGTCTATATTTTTCATATTACATGGCTGAATACTTTCCAACAGCTCTTTGTATATACCACATTTTCATAATCCACCCATGAACTGATGGGCACTTAGGTTGATTTCACATGTTTGCAATTGTAAATTGTGCTGCAATAAACATTGGAGGGCAGGTTTCTTTGTTAATGACTTCTTTTCCTCTGGATATCTATAGTAGATCCCAGTAGTGGGATTGCTGGATCGAATGTCAAGTTTCCTTTTACTTCTTGGAGGAATCTCCATACTGTTTTCCATGAAGGTCATATTTATTTGCAGTCCCACCAACCATGTATAAGTGTTCTATTCTCTCTGTATCCATGTCAGCATCAATTGCTTTTTGACTTTTTATAATGGTCTTTCTGGAGGTAAGGTGGTATTTCATTGAGATTTTAATTTGCAGTCTCTTACGATTAGTGATGTTTTATATATTTTTTTTCATATGTTTGTATGCCATTTATCTTTTGCAAAGTTTCTGTTTATGACTTTTGCCCACTTTTTAGTGGGCCCTAAGGACAGCAGGGAGTTGGGATCACGGGGCTCAGCGATGGCGCTGGAGCCTCCCACGTGGGGCCAGGCAGCAGTGCAGGAACTGAGTGATGTGAGTTGGCTGCAGTAAAGCTGAGCCCTTTGTAGACCTTTGCTCTGGACCTGGAGCTCAGAGTGGTGGTATCAGTTGTCATAACACAGGAATGGAAGCCCTCACGTCCCTGCTGTGCCCACTCTCTGGCACGATGTCACTGCACAGATTCCAAGCAAGCTTTGGTCATTCTGGGGGTCTGTGGTAGTGATGGGGCTTTCCTCAAAACTTAGTTCACAGTGTCCCAAGGGCAGTTGGGGGGATGGAGCTTGGTGCCATAAGGCTCTTTCCTTCTGTGCTTCCCCACACATGGATGCCTCCTTCAGGTACCTTCCAATCTTGCTAAGTGGATCGCCCAGCAGCCACTTTCTCTTTCATTCCGAATGTCCCCCCCTTGCTTCTCTGCTGATTTGCAATGATCTTTAAGATGGTCCAGCTGTAGGTGTGCATCCACCTGCAACTTTCAGTCTGCTCCTTGAGAGCTGCAGTTGCTTCTACTTGTTATCTTACCTCCCCTCTGCCTTTGTCCGGATTAGCTCTACATGCCAGTTTATTTCCTCCTAGGTGTTATTTCTGCCATTGTTACAGCTGATAACAGGCTAATAGAAATGTATATCCTTACCTGCTATAGCTAACTTGTCCTGATTTCCCAAATCTGCCTCATTATATCATTTTCTTATAAGTCTGCTAATTTTATAAAATAAAGACAAGCATAAATGTCAAGGAATTACTAATTACTATGGTATTTAACTGGAAAATATAAACTTTAAACCAAAATACAACCTTCTGTTAAAACATATAAAATCCTTCCAAGTCCATTATCACTGTTTAATGTAACTTTGGCTTCTATTAAGTGGCTTTGAAATGAAATGTCTAATTTTTTGACTTACAAACCTTCTACACACAATTGTTCTTTTTCTGATTAGTAACAAGTCCCTCAGAACTTCTAATGCTCTTGTAGCAAGGTAACAACCAAACTTAAGAGGAAATATATCTAAAATATTCTACTTTCCCCTTATGCCCACTGGTCATCATCACTTTCTATCCATTTACTGTTTTCTTTTTTAATAGCACTTATCATTATGCAAGTTCCATGAGGGCTGGGTTTTATATGTATGCTGCTTTATCTCCATTTCTTAGAGAACACACACAGTAGACAACTAATAAATATATGTCGACTGCTACAAGAATGAATGAACTTGAATGCTTGTTTAATTTCCAGAAATAAATTTGTGGTGGTCAAATGAATGCATAATATACTAACGAATAAAAAGAAATAAATGGCAACTCAGGGCAATGGGGAAATGTTAGTGGGAAAATAACATCAAACTAGGGTTAAGTATAATACATAAAAATGTATAACATAAATTTCTATATACAGGGTGGCCATAAAGTTCCGTTTTAAATTGCACATGAACTTTACAGCCACCTGTCTGTATAATTAACATATTTGGGTGAATTTCCTAGTTCCAAAGAAAAGAGAGAGCTATGGTTCATTTTAAAATTAATAAGATAAAAATACACTGATAGTTAAGAATACACTGAAAAGTTAAGCTTTTCTTGTAGTATTTTTGGTCTTACTAAATGAAATGCTACAGGCTAAGGGCTCAAATAGTTTATATTTTCAGTATTGTATGTCCTTGTATATTTATAATTTCAGGAATCTTCTATCTTCTTCTAAATCTATTTTATAAGGTTTTTTTTTTTTTTTAGAAAATATGATATAAACAGTTTTAAATAGAAATATCCAAATTTCTTTAATACTTCCTCCCTTCTAAGTCGTTTGGGGGAAAGAAAGCTGAGTTAATTAGGCCTTCTCACCTGAAGGCCACGAGGTGCTAGATTGTTTTGAGTAACCAAGATTAAGCTGGCAGGTGCCATGTTATCTTAAGTTATTGTTATTAGTGTTTGATTTGGACCCACTGTTTTGTCTGTAGTATTAAGGCCCCAAGGCTTTCTGCCTGTCCAGACTTCCCAAGTTAAACTTCCAAGGCTGCTTCTTATGCTAGCTTGCCTACCCCTACAAGCTAGATAAAGGCATATGTCCCCATGCTTGCTGGCTGGCCTCAACTTGCTGAGTAACGGGCATGTCACAGCTACCTTGGGCTCCTTGGTTTTTCTCCATTGTCTCCAAAATCCTGTATGAAACTCCTCAGCCTCAACCATTAGCACTAAAGTCCTGTTTTCATTGTGTAACTCAAGAAGTTAAAGAATATTTATCCCTTAATATCTGGTCCAGTGGTTTTCAAACCATTTTATTAAGTACGTATTTTACCAAAATTGCTTTTATTGTATGTCAGTATTAATAGAAAATATACCAGTACTTATGAATACTTTTATTCAACTTGTATTGAGAGTGCAGTGTTCATCTTGAAAAATGTTTTTGATGCATTCACTCTCTTATAGCTCAGCACTCACTGCCCTTTTGCCTACAATTGTGTCACTGGTGGATTTGCTTCCCCAAATTTTGGAAATCACTGTGATAAAACTTAAATAATGTTGATACCTTTTAGAAGAAGAAGTTTTATCTGTTTTAATCTCATATTTAGGAATTTATGTCCTTAATATTTTAAGAAATTTACACAGAAGTTGAAAGGATTATATGTATAATATATGTATATGCTCTTAACCTAGTTTTACAGTTTTTTAACATTTTTCATATTCATATTGTCTCTATACACGCATGTGCTCATTTTGTATGCACCTGGTTTTAATTTTTCCTTACTTTGAAGGCAAGGCATTGTGATACTTCACCCTTAAATACTTGAGCATATATCTCTTAAGAACAAGGACTCCCACAACCACAATACTATCATACCTAATAAAGTTTAACATTAGTATGATAACATTGTGTGTATCAGTTATCTCTAACAAACCATCACGATCTTTTGTGGCTTTAAAACAACAGTGGTCTACTTTGTTTCATTCTGTACAGTGGGTGAGTGGTTCTTTTTGGCTAGACCTGGACTCATTCATCCTGCTTTATTCAGGTGATGGGGACTCATACTGGGCTCAGCTAGGATTTTAAAGATTCCTTAAGTTTTGACTCTCTTTTTGGGTTTTGATTACTTCTGTAATAATCTTATTTTCTAAAGCCTTATGAGAGTAACTATAGTCTATGTTAACTATCTGTATAAAATATCTTCTAGGAAGATCATAATGCATGAAGGCAGCTGGGGGGTATCCCACACACGTGTGCCAACAGAGTCTCGGCCAGGTCATGTCGCCCTGATAGCTGGGTTTTATGAAGATGTCAGTGCAGTTGCCAAAGGTATTGTCTATTTAGACAATTTTATTAAATGAAATATTTGTCTCAAATATAGTGTTTCTTTACCACTGAATCATATCACAAAGTGAAAAGTGTTTTAAGTGACTTAACGACAAGTGTTTTTAGCATGCATTACTCACATGAACACACTGGTACTGATTCCAGCGTTAATCTTCAATCTTTCATCATCCCATGCTATTAAAAGACTGGTTGGACAGATCCTTGGTTTTCCTAGATGTTACTCCCAAAGTTCAAAAGTGATTCTACATTTTTTTTTTTTTTTTTTGTAGAGACAGAGAGTCTCACTTTATTACCCTCGGTAGAGTGCCGTGGCGTCACACAGCTCACAGCAACCTCAAACTCCTGGGCTTAGGTGATTCTCTTGCCTCAGCCTCTTCAGTAGCTGGGACTACAGGCGCCCACCACAACGCCGGGCTATTTTTCTGTTTTGCAGTTCAGCTGAGGCTGGGTTTGAACCCGCCACCTTCGGTATATGGGGCCAGCGCCCTACTTGATGAGCCACAGGTGCCGCCCTGATTCTACATTTTAATAAGTCAATTATCTATTGTTAGTTTTTAAACAATTAATGGTGTACTATGTAGTATGTGTAACATCAATCTATTTCTGCTTGAGTTCATGAGTTCGAGACCAGCCTGAGCAAGAGTGAGACCCTGTCACTAAAAATAGCCGGGCATTTTGGTGGCTGCCTATTTGGTGGTCTATTTTGGTAGTGCCAGCTACTGGGCAGGCTGAGGCAAGAGGATCACTTGAGCCCAAGAGTTTGAGGTTGCTGTGAGCTATGATGCCATGGCACTCTACCAAGGGTGACAAAGGGAGACTCTTATCTCAAAAATAAAATAAAATAAAAAGAAAATGCTCTATTACTAGCTTTGCATTTGTCCTCTGACTTATATCATTGTTCATATTTGAAGAATATTTCTGTAGTGGCTTATTTCACCATGTCCATAATAGTATTCTTATTGCCTGCTTTCTTGCTCAATTACCCTAAAGGATGGAAGGAAAATCCTGTAGAATTTGATTCTCTTTTTAATGAAAGCAAATATACATGGAGTTGGGGAAGCCCAGATATCTTACCTATGTTTGCCAAAGGTAAGTGTCACAGATTACATTTCCTTGGATAGTATAAATAATCAACATGATAGTTTTTATATATTATTGCATTTATTGACTTTTGAGACTATTTTTACATTTTTTTTTTACATTTTTTAATATATTTGAAATAGGGATATGTCTTACAGTGGATAGACCTATGAGTTTAATTGGCAGTGTCTTTCCTTAATTGTACTTGAAATATTGGTATATCACAATACCAATACTAATATTGGTATTTAGCTCTATCACTTAACAGCTCTCTGAGCTTCATTTTTCGTTTTGGTAAAATGTAATAATGATTTGTATTTCATGGTTTTATTTTTAAAATTAGATAATTCATGTGAAACATTTAGCATGGTGCTTATCACATAACTTCATTATCATAAGAGTATTGATGTCTGTTTCATTATACTTTGATAGATTACTAGAGATCCTTATAGATATTTTCATAAAGATTTAAATGTTGGAATTTATAATTCCTATTTTAATATATGAATGTGCTATATATTTTGACATTTAATATGTATGACAATGTATGACATTTAGTAAATTGAATGTACCAATTGGATTTGTATATGTGCATGATTCTGCAAGTGTTAGGTCATCTATTGATTAGAAATTTATTTATATTTTTTAATCACTGGAGTGAATTTCATGTCATTAAATGCTTTTTGGTGGGGACAGAATGATCATTTCACTAATAGATTTTTGTAACATAATACGAGCTGTGGGTGTGATTGTAGTAATTGGAGCCATTGAAGATTATTATGTGTTCAGAACGCAGAATATATATTCAGAATTTTATATATAATGCTCATAGAACATTATTATACTGGACAGGCTAAAAAACTTCAAACTGCTTGCCCTTTATATATTCCCTTCTTCAAAAAGTACTTTAGTTTTTTGAGGGGCTGGTGGTGGTGAGGGTGGATTAAGTTGTGATGATTTACCAAACTAACCTTCTTATTTCTGTCTACAATTGATGGGACAGGACCAATGCCTGAATGTGTAATAGGTGTAACATAAATGTTCCATTTCTTATGGTACCCAACAACCTTGCTCAAATTTTTTTATTTGGGATGTGGCTAGTAGAATGTCTCAGCAGTGGACTAGAGACGTCAGAGCTGAATTAATGTTATATAGATTGGCATTACTTCATTATATCTCTTCCTTATTACCTGTAAGAATCTATCTAACCCAGGAATTCACTCAGTTGATTAGATTCTTAACAAAATCTTGCAAATATACAAGATTAATACGTCTGTTGACCTTTTCAAATTATTTGGCAATAAGCAATATTTATTCTTATTGAGAGAAATATGTATATTGTATGAATAAGAGATGAAATGTCTTTTGAATAGTTTAATCCTTAAAGGAAGACAAACTTTGGTGCTTATTTTTATTTTGGTGCTTGTTAGGATTTTGACTTTGGCAAGTTTATTAAACTTATAGGTAATATACCTATAAAATTGAGATTGTCATTGTAAGGACAAAAAGCAATGGACTCTGTTAAAGTACATAGCACAGTCTTTGTCACATAAAATAAATAAATAAATGTTAATTATTCCTCCTGTCCTCTACTTCCCTGTCATAACACACAGTGCTTTGTGAAAAATTCTGGTTATTTACAAAAAATCTTTATATGACTGTCTCATATTCTGTGATAGTTGAAAAAAGATTTTTTAAAAAAATTATTTTTTCCCAACTTTCCTTTTCAGGTGCTAGTGGAGACCATGTATATACATATAGTTATGATGCCAAAAGAGAGGATTTTGGTGCCCATGATGCAACAAAGTTGGATAGCTGGGTTTTTGATAATGTTAAGGTATGGGCTATTGAGTGGTTAATGTATAAAACACATATTTTTCACCTGAAGTTCTAGAAAATGTTCTTAAGTCTTTTCAGCTTGGATGAGCTTAAAATTTCTGTATTATAGCCCACATTTTAAAAAGACTGAATTCTAAGAAATTATATATTCTAGAATGACCAGTTAATAGAAGTTAAAAAAATAATTTAAAAAAGGTGTCCTTTTAAAATTCTGTGTTCCTGATGGTAAAATTAGCCTTAGATTAGGATTCAGGAAGCCTACATTTCATTTCTAGTTCGGTGAACCATTCTAGGTAAATTCTGATCTTTCATTGACTATAGAACCCCAGACTCTTGCAGTAGGAGACAATGTGAAATGTGCTAAAGCCTTTTGAAAAGAGCTGTTCAAATGTAATACATTTATAATGACAAATTAAACAATGGTTTAAAGAAACTTTTTCCTTTAAAGAAAAATTAGATAAGCAGATTAGAAGCAAAAACATAGTCATAATAAAATATCTGAGTTACTTTAAATCATTGGTTCTCGACCTTCCTAATGCCATGGCCCTTTAATACAGTTCCTGTGGGTCACGACCCACAGGTTGAGAACCGCTGCTTTAAATAATAAATTATAATATTTGAACTATTTGATAGTGATAATTATCACAGTTTTATTAGGAATACAATAGAATTCATGTTCTCAAATTGTGTGAGAAAAGTGCTGTTCAAATGTAATACATTTATAATAACAAAGTAAATGGTGTTTTAAAGAAACTTTGTCCTTTAAAGAAAAATTAGATAAGCAGATTAAATAAGTAAAAACATAGTCATAATAAAATATCTGAGTAACTTTAAATAATAAACTATAATATTTGAACTATTTGATAGTGATAATTATCACAATGTTATTAGGAATATAGTAGAATTCATGTTCTCGAATTGTGTGAAAATCTCTGTTGTGGACATTGGCTTTCTCCTTTCCTCCAGTTTCTACTAGTTCATTTTTCTATATCTCCACATAACAATACATAAATCATCCATTGAAAATGGCTTTTTTTGATTGACCTTAATTGACACTTCTTTTTACTAATAGTGTCCTTTGAACTGACATTATAGACTTCTTGATAGTTATTTTTGTTTGTTTGTAAATGTACTTTCAGTGTATGTCTTTTTCTTTGTGTTTACTTAGCAGAAATTAAGGCTCATTAAATTCTTTGCTAAACCCTATTTCTTTCATCAGGAACTTCCCTTGAAATTTTTTTGTTTCTTTTAACATATACTTTTGTCAACATGGAAAATTTTCAAATTATATAAATCCTTT
Organism: Perodicticus potto; assembly: GCA_963574655.1. NCBI lineage: Eukaryota > Metazoa > Chordata > Mammalia > Primates > Lorisidae > Perodicticus > Perodicticus potto. The sequence goes on along the minus strand of CAUYRH010053633.1, from coordinate 63,968 downwards.
AAAATCCTATAAATCCTTTAAGTAAATAGAAAATTATTTTCGAACCATTAGTTCTTAATGTAATCTGTTAACATCTACTTAAAAGCCCTTGGCTTTTAATTTCATTTGCGTAGCTAAAACTGCACCAAAATCATAGACTTGCTCCCTTTTGAATGGGCAGACATAGCTGGTGGTTGGCCTGATTTTCATGTTTTCTGTCCTTTATTTCAATACTGCTGGTCTTAGTTATATGATAGTGAACAGAAAAAATAACTTGCCCATGACTTCTTCATAAAATATGGTAGATGTACACATTAACCAAGTAATAACAAAAATATGAAGTAATCAACAGTGGAAGTGGTATAAAAGAAAATACAGACTAAGAATATGTCTTTAGAAAGTTCTGATCTAGACTGGGCAGTTAAGAGAAGACTTTCTTGAGAGTTTTGAGATGATCTCTGAGAAGATACAGGAGGCAAAGAAATGGATGAGGATAGATTTGTGTGGAATAGAGTATTTCAGGCCAACAGCATTCTATAAGTCTTGGGACCTAAGGCAGAAGCAAACAGAATGGGCTTGAGGAACTGAAAGAAGGTAGGTTAGTGTGGCAGGAGCACTGACTGGGAGTGAGGTCTCGTATGAGGTCAGAGAGGGAGTTAGTGGTCTTTTCTCTTTTTTTAAAATTTATTTTATTATTTATTTTTAATTTTTTTATTAAATCATAAACATATAGATCATGTATACATTAATGCATTTATGGGGTACAATGTGCTGAATTCATATAGAATTAGGAATGCTTACATAACACTGGTTAATATACACCTCATCTTGTTTACTTAATTATTATGATAAGACATTTATGCTCTGTACTTAATAGATCCGACATGTACTCTTGCAATATGCAGCATATGTGTGATCCCACCATTCACCCTCCCTCGATCTGACCTCCCCCCTCCCCTCCCACTTGGACTTTGTGCTCTGCCCCGAGACTCAAGCTAATTCAAATTAAACAGTTTCTAAATCCATGCAATTTTCTACTCATTTAAGAAAAATTGGGGTGGAAATATGTGTAACGTAGAATTACCACCTTAACCATTTTAAGTGAAAATAATTTGCTAATGATTTTTCCTAATTTATGATGGTTTGAATTATGATTTTTTTATTTTATGATGGTAGGAAATTGATATGCATTCAGGAGAACTCTGCAACCATTCTGTTTTCTCCTTCAGAACAGTATTCAACAAATTACATGAGATATTTAAGACTTTATTGTAAAATAGACTTTTATTAGACGATTTTGCTCAGCTGTAGGCTTCTGTAGTATTCTGAGCACATTTAGGGTAGGCTTGGCCAAGCTATGATGTTTAGTAGGTCAAGTATATTAAATGCATTTTTGACCTAAGATATTATGTACCACATTGTGAGTCAAGGAGCATCTATGATTCCATAATGTTAAGTATTGACATACAGAAGGTTGTGCAACCAATGTCTAGAACTTTTTCAGCTTGCAAAATTAAAACTCTGTATGCATCAAACAATAACTCCCCATTGCACCTCCCCCAAACCATTGGCAACCACCATTCTCCTTTCTGTTTTCATGCATTTGACTACTTTGTGTACCTCATATCATGATAAATGGAATCACACATGTCTTTTTGTGACAGGATTATTTCACTTAGTATAATATTCTCAAAGACTGCATATGTGTTGAATCTATTCATTTTTAAAAATTCAGTTCATGCTTCATCCCCTCCATTAGGTCTTTGGCTTTCTTTTGCTTTACTACACTTTCAGTTTGACTTAAATAACATTCCGTTAATACAGCATACACTGTACTATAATTGGCATAGTTGCCATGTTGATACATTGGCATATTTGCCTTCAAACTTATACACATCCTGTTGGCAGAGATATTAAGTTTTTCACATTGTTAACTCTAAAATTCCTGTCAAGGAATTGTTTGGTATATAGATACACATATTCACTTTGATTAGGTTCAGTTCTATGTAAGAGAAAAAAAAAATATGACTTAAAACGTTTTTTCTGTCTTAGTAAAGATAGTGCCAGAAGTAGACAGGCAAGGACTGATAGAGTTCAGGATGCTATAGTGGTTCCACAGTGTCATTAAGACCCAGTCTCCTAAAATTCTCCTGTAGCCTCATGCATTAGTTTCTTTATTAAAGTTATCTCATGATCCAAGATAATGCTAAATTTCCAGCTATTATTTCAGAGTGTTAAGCCAACAATATGAGGCATCAAAGAAGACCTTCTCTCCTACTGATTTATATTTATTTCAAAGAGACATAGGTCCACATAGCTTTTTGACTGAAATATTTGACTTAATATCTCATTAGTTACAACCACAAAGGTACATGTAGCTTTAAGAAAGGATGGGAAATGTATAGGTTCTCAGTTTTGCCATGTCCCATAAGGTTGAAGGCTTTGGCTAAGGAGGAAGAGGAGAATACATCCATTTCGCAGTCTCCCATGCTTGAGTACGGAAGTGAATGGGTGCTTTCAACACAAATAGGAACTGATAGCATAAGTATACTGAGTATTAGGGAAATGAAACTGGGAGTATATTTTACCTCTTGTAGCCAGAAGATCAACTTTTAAAAATGAGACTATAACAATGAGAGAGAGACTGATCTCTGCCAGATTAGAATTTTATAGTTTCCCAGATTTTATGTCCATACATGAAACAGTATTTTTTACATAGCTGAATACTTTTTACCCATCATAGAACAAATTCTAAATTTAACTCGTTAGTTGCTCAGTCTTTTTCATGTTATTTAAAAAAACAATTCTATTCTTGAAGAGCTAGTTCCTCTAATGGCACCAATTGTATTTTTTTTTCTTTTAACATTTTTAATAATGGAGAATTATTTGAAAAAATATTGAAATACTTTAGACTTTTGTTTAAAAGTTAAACATCTCTTGCTGTTAAAAGCTAACATCTTCTGTAGTTAGAGACATGTGAACAACAAAGATACATCTTGGAATAGCTTGTGGACTTATTTAAAGGTACTCTTCACAGGTACTTTTACATGTTGATGCTTATGTGAGTGTGGGGTGAATCACTTGTCTTAGCATTCAGTTTATCATTATAAAATTAAAATAATTTTTAAACCATATTTTATTAAGTAGATATGTTGTGTCACACAATGTGAAAAACAGATTCTAGTTGGGGCAAAGGAAGTAATCAGGAGGCTATTTGCAATGTTCTAAATAAGAGATTATGGTTAGGCTAGGGCAGTTGTAGACAGGATCATGAGAAGTGATCTTGCTCTGAATATATTAAAAAATAATTAATCATTCTTAATTGTTACCCTTATTATTGTCTTATTTTTGGCTTTTGACAAAATATTTTTTCAGTCTGCTATATTTTATTAAATTATGGGATGAACAATGTTAGGAGATCTTTATGAAATCAAGATCCTCTTTCCACAATCTTTTTTTAGCCTAATTAAAACAAAGAAAATAGCTTGCTCATTATTTGAATGTAGATGTCTGAAATGATAGCAAAAACTGTGTTGATAGGTTTTGAGGGGAAATTTAAACAGCATAAGATAATTTAATTTTGTAGTTATATATAAATTTAATTAAATATTTTCATCAATATTTTTTAAATAAGTGAACTAAGTTTTTTAACTGATTTGTTACATATAGGACTTCTTTCATGCTGCCAGAAACAACCAGTCTTTGTTTTCTAAAATAAATGAAGAGAAAATAGTTTTTTTCTTACATTTATTAGGACTAGATACAAATGGACATGCTCATCGACCATCATCAAGGTAATTAAATTCTTTATTTAATTTGATCTTTTGGTGGAAAACAGCTCTTTGAGCTTCAAAGTATTATGTTTTCTTTGTAATTATAACACTAGACCTAATATATTAAACAGATACTGTAATACACAACGTGTTCTTAGCTACATGAGATGTCCTATGATATAGTGGTTAATGTGGCCAAATTGCACATTAATGTAAGTGAAATTTATCCTGTTCTTATATTCCACACTCTTCATTTATCAAGGCAGAGAAAACATTTTTATCTAAAACATTTATATATTTTAAAAATATTTTCAGTGAATCTTGAAATAAAAAGCATTTTTATAGTTTTAATTTTTATATCAGAAAAGATGTAATTAGCTATTGTGTGTTCCATCTAATTGTATCTAGCAAATTTATATACTATAATATGATAGCATTCTTTATATATACTAATAGCAAATATTGTCACTTTTGTAGACCATAAGAAAAAAAAAGAAAACATGTTTTACTTTTATTTATTTTGAATGTGGTTTAGATCACCCTGTTTCTGTAAAGCCTATTGGGTTAGCTGCCAGTAACAAATAGCTCACACATTCCCCTTCTTTAACATGATGCACTGTTTTAGTTAATGGAGTATTCATTCCAAACCACCTTGTTCAATGGTGTGGAAAATTTAAATATAATTTCTTTAAATCATATTCTATTCTATTTTATATCCCAAACACTTGGGATGAAAATACTTTATACTTGAAACAATGATTTAGCTATTAATGTGGACAGACCAGTATAGTTTACTTTTAAATTAAATCAGTGTAATTTAAATCACTTTTAAATTACAGTTTTGTGAACTTGAAAGTCAGAATTATTTCATTTGAGTCTTAAAAAGGGTTTACTAAAATGTACTTCATAATACCCTCTTTTTAAGCTATTTCTGAAGACTACTTCAGATTCTTTGGCTCTATTAAAAGGAGAAAAAAAATATTTTTAGTAATCTAAAGAGCTCCAGTTTGAAAACATTAAAGATGAAATCTAAAAGCATTTCAGGAGTTACTGACTTTGAATATAATGAGTCCAAATTGAATAAATTTGATTTTTCCAAATTAATTTGTTCCTCTGTTTCTTTATAAACAGGGACTATAAGGACAATATTAAAAAGGTTGATGATGGAGTGAAGGAAATCGTGTCCATGTTTAAACAGTTTTATGGAAATGATGGGAAAACAACATTTATCTTTACCTCTGACCATGGAATGACAGACTGGGGTTAGTCTGTCTTGAAGTGATAAGTACCTTACAATTAAAGTAGTGGTAAATGTAGCTTGCAAGTATCTTACAGTGTTGAAAGGATTTGAGATCTTACTATATGCAAAATGTCTAGCACATAATAATTGTATGCTTAAAATGTTAACATAAAAATGACATATTACATAAAGAGAATCATTTTTCTAACTATAAAAAGAATATGTATTCATTTACAAATGAGAAACTAGAGTAAAACGTGTAGAAGGAAAGAAGTGCCTATTATCTACCTGGAATTAATTGTATGAGATGGCAAAAGGGGTGATGTTAAGATAGTGTGAAAGGACCTGGTACTGCTGAAATACTAATAAGACAAAGGTGCCGTTTTGTACCTCACATCATAATGTAGAATTCTAGGGAGTTATGTTCCTTTATGTTATAAAGGGCTTCTTTTGGCTACACCAGCCAGGGTTGCCTGGAAGAAAAGGACCCAGAGACCTTGTCATCTTCTCCAGAATGGACACCTTCACTGCATACCCCGAGCTTGCATGATTACTCCCCAAAGGACCTGTGCCCATTCTTTCTGTCTTTGGTACCACTCCAGCAGTAGCGACATCTTTTCCTGTGTCTTACTATTTTTCTTCTTCTTCACCCAGTTACTAAGCAGACATTCTGATATTTTGTTTTAATTTTTAAATTATGGTTTTAATTTAACTGTTGTTGATGCTGTGATTTGTTTTGTGGGAATATTTTCAAGCTAATTGTTACAAAAAGTTGTAAACATTTGGGAATATGGTGGCTAAAACAAAGTATTTTAAACAAGAAATTTAGTTATAAGTTCTTTTCTGCTTGTCTTACTACTCTTGATATGTGATTTATAGGTTCCCATGGGGCTGGTCATCCTTCAGAGACTTTAACTCCTTTGATCACTTGGGGAGCTGGAATCAAGTATCCCCAAAAAGTATCAGCTCAACAATTTGATGATGAATTTTTGAAAGGTATAAACATTGAACTTCATTATTTTTGTACAGATGTTTTAAAATATCAAAGCTTAACTTTTTTTAAAAAAAAATCACTTTTAAATTTTAGTTTTAAATTCCTCACTTTGATGTTTGTGCCATTACTATTTCTATGCAAACACTACAAACCAAAAGGTTGGTTTTTTTCTGTTCTCGCAGAGACATGTTTTGAACATTTCCTGGTATTCTACTACTAATAACTACTTAGAACTTTCCAAATGTTTGCTAAATGGAATTTTCAACTTTCTTTCATTAAATTAATTTATTAATTAAAGATTAAATAAGAAATCTAAGGTTTCTTGGAGGTAAATCATAAATTTGATAGAAATTTTCCAACCCAAATAAAAAACAACGCGTTTAGTTATAAAATCATAGTATCTACAAGGTAAAAAGGTAGAAATATTTTTCCCCTGGGCCCTAATGAAGACAATCAAAGGCCCATAGAGGAGGAGTCTGACAGGGCCAGCGTAATGTAGCCAGTATATTGTCATGGTATTTCCAGATATATTTGAGCTCAAAACAAAACAAATCTAAAGGATTCTTTTTTTTTGTCTACTGTGTATCTTTGGGATAGTCTTTGGCATTCACAGAAATTAGTACTTATTCTAATAAGACATTTAAAATAAAGTTTAAGATTATGATAACTGTTCCAAAGGAAATTAGAGTGATGTGATAAAACAGATAAGAAGTGGTAAGGCTGGACTCCTTACTCCGTGCCTCTCACGTTTTTGAGATATTTGGTAAAGTAGGTAAAGTGCATTAATCTTAAGTATATAGCTTGATGACTTTTACATGTGTGTATATACCATGTAATCACCATCCAGATTCACATCCATAACATTTGTAGTACCCCAGAAATTTTCTCTTATGGAATAGGATACTTTTTGTAGAGTAGGTAATAGTAGGCCTGTTCACACAAATGTGAGGGCAGGAGTGTTCCAGGCGGTGGGAATAGCAAATGCAGAGGCTTAATATGGAAAGAGCCTAGCTTGTTTTGAGGTGCAGAAGGAAGGCTGACATGGCTTGGGCACTGTCATCTAGGAGGAGAGTGTACTGAATTGAGAGGCTGGAGGAGTAAGCAGGAGATAGAGCATTTGAGACTTGAAAGGCTGTGGGTAGGGAACAAGGAGTTCTGAGTGCAGTGCTACGTCATTAAAGGGTTTAAGCAGAACACTGCCAAGATTCCAGTTTGCTATAGCAACTACCTTTGTGGCTGCCCTGTGATAAATGGTTTAGACTGGATCTAGATGGAAGATAGGGTAAATAGTATATTTATTTATCCTTGGGAGATTTAACTTTATTTTGGTATTTGGTTTCTCAATGAATTGATGTTGGAATCACATGACTTGGGAGCTTGTTTGTAGGTTGTAGCAGAGGAGTGCAGCTACCTGCATACCCTTGACCAAGGAATGATCCTTTTCTATTGGGAAAGTTTGTCCTCTTCAACCCAGTGTGCAGCTTCTGGAGGGATGCCTGTGGAGCAGTGAGGGAGGAAGGGTGGGGATGCCCTCCTAGCAAGCCATATCAGCTGATACTGCAGCTAGATCATCTTCATATTCCAGAATTACATGACTTTAAGAATCATCACAAAGACTGGGTACGGTGGCTCATGCCTATAAACCTAGTACTCTGAGAGGCTGAGGTGGGTGGATTGCCTGAGCTCAGGAGTTCGAGACCAACCTGAGCAAGAGCAGGACCCCGTCACTAAAACAAATACCTGGGCATTGTGGCAGGTGCCTATAGTCCCAGGTACTCAGGAGGCTGAGGCAAGAGGATCACTTGAGCCCAAGAGTTTGAAATTACTGTCAGCTATGACACCAAAGCACTCAACCCCAGGGTGACAGAGTAAGACTCTGTCTCAAAAAAAGAAAGAATCATCATAGAAGGAATGTATTTTTTCCCATTTGAAAATTAAATATCACAAGTTATAAAGGTGTGGTATGTGTTATTTACTCACATGGGTGATGAGTATGAATTTTTGGTAGCTGGCTAGTAGAAGTGGAAACATATTTTTAAACTTTATTGGTTTACTAAAGGAAGCTTCACCATACAAAGATTTTATTTATTTATTTATTTATTTACTTACTTACTTATTGAGGCAGAGTCTCACTTTGTTGCCCTTGGTAGAGTGCTGGGTGTCATAACTCACAGCAACCTCAAATTCCTAGGCTCAAGTGATCCTCTTATCTAAACCTCCTGAGTAGCTGGGACTACAGGTACGCACCAAAATGCCTGGCTGTTTTAGAGACAGGGGTCTTGCTCTTGCTCAGTCTGGTCTTAAACTCCTGAGCTCAAGTAATCCACCTGCCTTGGCCTCCCAGAATGCTAGGATTACAGGCATGAGCCACCAAGCCCAGCCTTGTACAAAGATTTTAGAATCCTTTTAGTAGTATAGTAGAACCTCCATAGTTGACCATCTCGCTACATTGATCACCTCCTTAAGTTGACCTAATTTTCATAGACTGGACATGCACCACATAAACTCAATGGAATCTCCTTATGTTGATCACCTCTGTTATGTTAGCCAGTTTTACAGTCACTTGGGTGGTCAACATACTTTAAATCCTAAAGCAATTAAAGCAAGATTTAGCTTCTCAAAATTAGTTATTTTTATTGCCATTTAATGTAATTTCTGAGTTTTTTATGTGGAGAGATAGGAGAATGAGGGTAGCGACTTTAAGAGCATTATAGGTACAAATTTAAGTATTTTGCAAGCAACTATCATCACCGAAAAAATAATTTGGATTTATTAATGTACTATAAGTTGCTTTAATAACCCTCTGGAATAGGATTATTTTTGCTTCTAGCTTTTCTTCCTTCGCTTTTGATGTTTTGAAACAATTATCACCAAATGAGCATTTAAAAAAGCTTAATAAGTCATTACATAAAACACCAGATATTCACTTTTCTGTTATTTTTTTATGTTCTTTTTTAAACAACCCCCTCTTTTTTTTTTGAGTCTTACTGTCTTGCCCTGCCTAGAGTACAGTGGTGTCATCATAACTCATTGCAACCTCAAACTCCTGGGCTCAAGTGTTCCTCCTGCCTCAGTCTCCCAAGCATCTGAGACTACAGGCATACACTAGTATACCTGGCTAATTTTTCTATTTTTAGTAGAGATGGAGTCTTGCTCTTACTCAGTCTGGTCTCGAGTGCCTGAGCTCAAGCAATCCACCTACCTTGACCTCCCAGAGTGCTAGGATTACAGGGGTAAGCCACCGTGCCTAGCCTAAGCACTCTTTTTATTAATACTTGGCTTAAAATAGAGAGATGTTTCCAAACTTATGTTTTCCTTTAAGTATTGACTATTCCTAAAAATCAAATGATTTATTTTTTTTAAATCTTAACACTGAATCTTAAGTTTAGTTGTGTTTTTCAGAATGGAAATTGGAGAACTGGAAAAGGCAAGATGTCAATCAGGTATTTGTTTCAATTTAATCACATTCAAATTTAATGTCATCTCTTGTAAGAGATTTAGGCTAAAAAATATGGAAAAAATAGGTATATTAATATTGACAAAGTCTTTTTCAAAACATTTTAATAACCAAGGGGATATTTTCAGGGTACATATTTTAGCCCAACTAATCACTTATGGCAAAATTAACAACAACAAAAAAAATGTAAATGAAAATAAAAGATTTCCTCCAAACAACACTGGATAATTATTTGTTATGTAAATTGAAATATGCATGCCTGTGAAATTCTTGTGATTTCTTGTGGTTTCATTGCTTGCATTAAGCACAAATCTAATAAGTCTCCTATTATAGGTTTCTTTCCTATAGTACATTGGTTACTGTTTCTTGTTTATTAACACATATTTTCCCTTTAATTCTAACCAGCATCTTTATAAATGCAATGGGGGAAATGTGAGAAGAGTACAAATTACTCAGCCAAAAGTCTTCTATTACAGGAAAATGTGTGGCCAACCTAATAAAGTAGAGTAGTAGCATTATCTATAAATATGGAGCACAAACTCGTTCTTGTTGAAAACATACTGCTCTCATAGCCATCTTCACTACTCGTAGCAGGTATGTAGCATCACCGGGATATGGCTTCCAAAGTAGCAGGAGTGTCTTGCTTTTCAGGTCACCACATAAGGTAATATTCCTTATGGTGCTGGATAAGCCAGGTCTAAGGTCTCACTTTCAGGCATCTGGTAGCAGAAATCTGTTTCTCAGCATAATAAGAATAGTTTTTCTCCCAGTTCAGATGCCTATTAATGAACGTAAATGAAAATGCATAATAACAGTTTATCAATTTATAATATAAAATAATTGTCAAAGGCACAGGAATGAGGCTTGAAGATGACAAAAATAATATTTCATTCACAGCCAGACCATATTATAATCAGAAACTGCACATAGATTTGGCTATATGTGAATGCTCATAACTCTATTGTACTCTGTTGGCTGATACTATTGCTTCAGATCTGCAGCAGATGAGAATCACTTCATTTATTCATTCTTTCCACCAACACTGTTTAATGTGTCTGCAGTACGTTTAAACTTAGGACTGAGTATAAGGGATGTAATGGTGTATAAAAGCAGACAAGATTTCAGCCCTAGGAAGCTTATACTTTCTGGGGGAGAATAGATACTAATTAAATTAGTATACAAATAAGTATATTCTAGCTATGGTAAGTACTACAGTGCAGCCCTGTGAAGCTATAAGAGCATAAAGTGAGTGTATCTGGAGACTGTGGTCAGCAAAAGTGTCCTGAGAGGTTGAGGCTTGAGCTGACATTGAAAAATAAGCAGGAATTACCAGGCCAAGGCAGTAGGAGGAGGGCTTTCTCTGCAGAGTGAGCAGCATGTACACAGAGTTCTGGTAATGTGAAGCAGTCAGCTAGATGAAAGCCGGGCAGGTGATGGACATGGTCAGGTTTGGATTGGGTTGGGTCAGGTGGTCCTGGGCTATTATGGAAATGAGATGGATGAAGACCTTTTAGGTGGGTTGCTTTGAGAACAAAGTTAATTAAGACCGTGGGAGATGTCCAAGAAGCCACGGTGATACTCCTCAAAGTTGTGTATAAAACCCAATGCTATGCTTTCTAGGAAACTACAAGGCCCAGCTTGCTATGCAAATTGTTAATAAATTTGCTTTTTCTTGCTAAAAGTTGCTCTTTTCAATTATTTTGGCAATTGCCTTGAGCCACTGCACCACTCTGAAGGATTTGGACCTCCTTTCTTCTGCCCCCATCACCCTAGTCTCTGAAAACAGAGCAACAGAGACTAGGGTGATGGGGGCAGAAGAAAAGAGGTCCGGCTCCTTCAGGGCCGTATCAGCCTTGTGGACTTGATCCTAAACTTGGGGAGCCCTTGAAGTATTTGAAGCCTGGAGAGTAACATGATTCTGTTTTTTGTGAAAGAATTGCCTTGGCTACAGCATGGAGAAAGATGAGAGGGGCCAACAGTGAGTTCTGGGGCAAGGGAAGTGGTGATTAGGAGGACTTCAGCAATTTTCAATGTTTCGTGTAGTGTTACTTAGTACAGAGGGCTCAAATGGTAATTTGTGAGAAGGATTGAGAGCCTGGGACCAAACCTAATGAATCCCAACTTTAAATGAGGGACCAGTGAAGGTATCTGAAAGGAGCAGCCAGTGAGATGGAAGAAACTCAGTTCTATGTGGTTAACAAAGGCCGTGAAAGGAGTGAGGGTCTGGTAAAAACAATAATAGCAATTGTATATACTATTATTGCAGGCTTACTATGTGCCAGATACTTTATAAGTTTTATTTAATCCTGCCATAACTCTGTAAGGGAAAAACTTATGTTTTTAACTGATAAGGAAATTGATGCAGTGGAGAGGTCGGATAACTTGCCCTACATCTTCGAGATTGCAAGCAAAGATTTGAAGCCAGGCATTATGAATTCTAAGCACTTTGTTACCTAAAATTATAAGAACTAGTATAAACAAACACAGTTCATGAGATTTAGAAAAAAGATATTGCTAGTACTCTTAGGAAGTATAGTCTGTGGAATGGTTAATGGTCAAAACAAGTTAAAGTAAGCTGAAGAATGATGGTAAGATGGGGAAATGAAGGCAGAATGCATCAACAACTCTTCCGAGGAATTGGACCTGAAGGAATAATATCTAAACTGGTATATGGAATCTTTTAGCTAAAGAGTCTCTTTTCTGGTTTATATCTTCTCTGGATTTCACTGGCTGGCCACACCTCCTTCTGGTAGACTTTTCTTTTTAGTTAATATATACATTTCTTCAGTTAAAATCATCACGTGATTTTTATTTTCAGTGTAGTAAAGGTATCCTTTGCATAATACTGAAATACCTGTTACATAAAGTGGTCAAGTTCTAGGATATTAGGATAAATGTTTTCCTTAATTGTTTTCTAAATTGATTTTTTCGTAAGTTCCTGAACCTCTAGTAAATGGTATTTTTAGAGATTAATATCTTGTTTATTAAATAAATATTTGAAGGTAATTGATTATAAAAAATATCATGGTTACTTTGTTGAGACCTGTAGACTTTTAGAATTGAACCTTTTCTCTTTGTAGGCTGATATTGCACCACTGATGGCTTCCCTTATTGGAGTTCCCTTTCCCCTCAATTCAGTGGTAAGGAATAAAATCTTATCAACTCTCTGTATTAAAAAAAAATTGCACAGTGAAATTTACCCTTCTTTATGTGTTTCTGTATAATCTTTGATTATATCTATATCTTTGATAGTATCTATAACATGGAGCACAAACCTTATAGCTTGTCTTTTCTTTTTTTTTTTTTTGAGACAGTCTCACTTTGTCGCCCTTGGTACAGTGCTGTGGCATACCTCAACCTTCTGGGCTCAAGCAATTCTGTTGCCTCAACCTCCCCAGTAGCTGGGACTACAGGGGCCTGCCACAATGCCTGGCTATTTTTAGATGGGGTCTTGCTCTTGCTCAGGCTGGTCTCAAATGCATGAGCTCAGGCAATCCACCTGCCTTGGCCTCCCAGAGTGCTAGAATTACAGACTTGAGCCACCACGCTTGGCCCAATAGCTTTTCTTTAAAGTTTTTTATTCTCTCCCTTCTTAAAAAATTTTGGGTTATTATAAGGGTACATGCAATTGAGTTACATTGTTTGCAATTGTTAGGTAGTGTCTGAGTAAATTTTTTATTTTTTTAACATGTATATAATTTTTATCTTTGTAGTTTAGTTTTAAATGATAATAATGTATAAGTAACTTTTTGAAGATAAGCCCCAGAAATTAAATATGTCTAAACTTGGGAAACTATTGAAAAGATATTGGTACTTTATTGAATCCAAGACGTGCTTGAAATGAGTAGGAACCAAGAGAACTCTGGAGACTTGGAAGAAAGAACCACAACCATGATCCAATGGCCGGGCCGTTCTTCTTAGGGCACTGACACTAGGGTAAAAGAGAATTATACCTGTTTTAGATTCTGTTCTTTGACTCTCAAGAGTCAAATTCCAGATCATCTAGCATGGGTTGTTTGTCTACCCTGATTATAAACCTACCATGCTATATTCAGAAGATTTCTCAACTATTTAAGAATAGTCCTAGATGCTGAAATGACAAAGAACAAACCAACAAAAAATCTCTATTCCAACCAGCCACACTTATCCACTCTTCAAGATCTAACTTACTTAAAAAAAAAGTTTTCTTACTCAGAAGACTGAGTAATATGACCCTGACAGTCATAAGTGTGTGTCTCTCTATAACTGAAACAAAAGTTTCCTGAAAAAGTCTTTACTCTTACTATGTACAGTATGCTCTCATATGTTCTATATCTTTTTTTAAAACTATACCGGCTGTGGCCCGGGTTATAATGATGTTTTTTGTGTATGAAGCACTTAACCTAGCACATAGTGCTCTCTCAGTCACTGCTAGGTTTTATTGAATTCATCACTTTTGCTTTATTTATTTACTATATGAGAAAAATAATAGAACATCTTTCAGTTATGATTTTAAAAAAGATTTTTCATTTAACAATTTGTTATTTATCCATATGGCTTATCTTTATTGCTTTCCTTTTAAATCTGTCTTGTGTTATAAGAATAGCCTGAGCTTTGTAACACTGAGCCAGTGTTTATTATTTACAGGGAATCCTTCCCATGGATTATCTTAACAACACGGATCTCTTCAAAGCAGAGAGCATGTTTACCAATGCAGTACAGATTCTTGAACAGTTCAAGGTATAGAACAACACAAAAATGTGACAAATACTATAATTGTAAATTGAATATGTAATGTGAAAATATTTTGTTTTTGAAAAAATGATTTTCTATAATGTATTCATTTATTTTGAGACAGAGTTTTACTTTGTCACCCTCAGTGGAGGGCTGTGGTGTTACAGTTCACAGCAACCTCCAACTCCTGGGCTTAGGAGATTATCTTGCCTCAGCCTCCTGAGTAGCTGGGACTTCAGGCATCCACCACAGTGCCCGGCTATTTTTGTTGTTGTTGTTGCAGTTTGGCCAGGGCTGGGTTCAAACCCGCCATGCTCGGTATATGGGGCCGGAACCCTACCCACTGAGCCACAGGCACTGCCCAATTTTCTATAATTTATTATCTTTAACTTTTGTATATTTGACTAGTAATTCACTTTCTGAGGTGTAAATTCCATGACTCAGGTTGAAGGTATAGAATTGCCTTAGAAAATTGTCCCTAAATGTAAGATTACTATGTATGCTTATAAAGACTACAGTTACATCTTTATCTATTGGAATTTGATCCGTAGAAATATCATTAAAGATTGCAACATTTCTTGTCTTTCTTTTTTTTTTTTTTTTCTGAGACAAAGCCTCAAGCTGTCACCCTGGATAGAGTGCCATGGCATCACAGCTCATAGCAACCTCCAACTCCTGGGCTCAAGCGAGTCTCCTGCCTCCACCTCCCAAGTAGCTGGGACCACAGGCGCCCGCCACAACACCCGGCCATTTTTTGGTTGCAGCCGTCATTGTTGTTTGGCGGGCCTGGGCTGTATTCGAACCCGCCAGTCCAGGTGTACGTGGCTGGCACCTTAGCCTGTTGAGCCACAGGCGCCGAGCCAGATTACTGGTGTTTCAATGGTAAGCTAGAATATGGCTGCTTAATGGAAAAGATTGGGTCTGTGCCCCTAGCCTGCTACCAAACCAGGCATATCCTATGGCCTCGCAAGGAATGTTAGAAGTCTCAGAGCATTACAGGAGGAAGGATGGGGTCAGAGGTATCTCCATTGCTAGTCCTTTTAGGCTTAAAAGTCTGTAACAGTTTTTAATGCATTGTGTTATTTAGTTATAGAATATTCAGGGGATTAAGATTCAAAATATTTCAGGAGCAAGTTTAGGAGAGCCGAACAGAGTCAAAACATAATCACTAATGGCTGAACACAAAAATGGTGAAGCTCATTTCCTTTGCATGCTGCACAATTCAAAATGTGATGTTAATTGAATACAAACTAGAAAATGTGTTTATTGATAGTAATTTGTTATAACACTTACTAGGGTCCTTATTCTGGAAAACTGGAAGAACTCTTCTCTGCTATGGAGATCTTTATTAGAATAGGATTTTACCTACACAAGAACTTAACACATTCTTTTGGGCATTATATGTATATATACAGAGTGTCACCCTACATGCCCTGTATATTGCATATATAGGTCTCATGCAGCATTTCTTTTGAGGGGACCAAAAGAAATCTCCAATCAAAAAGTACGTGCATGCAAATACACAAAGAAAATAGACATCAAACATTAGATCCCTCAATCCCCAAATATCAGCTCGACATCCCTTGGAATGCAATTTGGAAATATCTCACTTTTTCAACTCCTAGAAAAGTTCATGTCAAATGGAAGAGAAAATTTAAACTTTTGAAACAGTCTTAGAAAAAAATTTCCCATGAATGTCAGAATTCAGTCACTGCAAATTATAGGACATAGTATACATACATGCCAGGGGGTTAGACCATCTAAGAATTCCAAGGGAGAGGATGATGAGTTCAACACACAAGCCCCTCATTTCCCACCCCAGTCCTGTCCCACACTCCACAGGCACCAAGCAGGTACAAACAGGGCCACTGCTTCCTACCGGGAGAGCCGGTTCATCCTTGTCTCTGGCTGCAGATGACTGCATAAGAGAAAAAGGCAAAAACAAAAGACAGAGTGATAAACAAGGAATCGCATAGAAAATTTACATTTAATAACATCCCCATAGAGAAAGATTTGGTTCATTCTGCCTCTGGGATAACTTGAGCCAAAATAGTAGGCCTGGGGCATATATTTCTAGTCAATGGTTTATTTAGGCACATGATTCACACTTCTAAAATGTCAAAGTTGAATGGCCAGCCCAAATGTCCAGCAATACAGAGCAATTAAATCAACTGTGGCCCAGTGGTGCTGTGGAATACCATGTGACCATTAAAACAAATGAGGTTAAGTTCACAGGTGCTGTGGAGATATATTGCTCTGTTACGAAGTTTAAAAACATTACTATTGCCTTGCTGTATAAAAGAAAATAACAATACTTTGGTGCACTAAATAAAAAAAATTTCTGCCAGAATTATACCAAACTATTATTAGTGGTCATTGCTGAGGGACGGGATTGCAAGGAAATATTGGTTTCTATCTGTTTTGGAGGGTTCTGCATTCATAGCCCCATGTGTGGTGAATAAAATAAAGCCATGGAACTGGAGACTAGGACATGGAATTCAGGTAATCCACCTTTCTCCAGTTCCCACCACCTCATGTTTTCTATTCTAAAAATGAAAATCCTTGTGAAGTTGGGAAATGGTGATTACAAGACAAAGGCACGTGAGGGCTTGGTCATCTGCTGGGGGAGAATACAGTGCAGACGGGGGGACAGTGGAATTGTATTTGTGTGACCCAAGTGGAAGGCTTTGCTTCTTCAACTCAGTATGAGCTCTCCTTCCTCGACAGAAGGCACCGTCCTGTCATCTTGTCAATGATGTACAGGTGGAATTTCCTCACACTTACACACTGCCTCAGGTGGCCTCATCTCACCTACAGGTGCAGATGGCAAACTGGAGCCTTTCCCCTGTCTGGCCTGCGGTCCTCCCATTATGGCCTGAGCAGATGTTTGTCTTCGGAATGATCACACGCTTGGAGAAGAGCTGTTTTAAAACCTTCACGTGCTCTAGGCTTTCTTTTATAGATCCTACCACACACGTCATATAAAGACGTTAAGATGCCCCCACATCCCACATAAAATATACATTTTCGTGTTTAAAAAATGGAAAGGATTCTTACAATTTTGAATTTCAAATTATTGGCTATGTCAATTCATTTAATTTATGCTCGGCATGCTCAAAATCTTGGAAAGAGGAAAAATAGAATTCATAATTTGTTTTCACATGGGATACTTAATGAGGTCAATACTAAATATTTTGTAGATGTTGAATCAAATATTTAATAACCTTGATTTTTGTAGATACCTTTTTGGATTTTGGAGTCAAAACCAATTTTTTTTTCCCTTCTTGTTCCGAACATTTTCATAGGCACAGCCTGTGGCCATCACTAAATTTGCCATAACCGTCTGATTTGGGGCTCTCCCTCAGTGACTTCTTTAAAAACACTAATAGGAAAATCTCCTGATGCTCTAGTTCCCAAGAACAAGCTTGTGGAACTGGTGTGGGCCGGAAATTGTCCTTTGATTTCCCTTTTTGCTCTGAAAGGCACTGTGTGATCTCGCTTCTCTCCGGCGGGTCCTTTCATTTTGTCGCCTTCCACAACAGACAGCTCAACAAATGGCCTCACATTCTACAGAGCAATCCCCCAGGGAAATTTCCCAGTGCAGCGAGCTCAGCCTTTGGACATACATTGAGATTAATTGTCAGAGCACGCCTTTTCAGTTAGCAAATTTACACCTTGTGGCTAAATGGGAGACAAATAATTATGAGCCAGGATTGGTACCACGGTGATACCACAGCACATGAAGGGGAGGGATAAAACAGACAGAGAAAAGGGTCGGCTTCAGAAGAGCAAAGATATCACCAGCTGAGAGTCTGAATTTTGAAAATATATTTAAAGACACTATTTAAAGAAGGAAAAAAATACCTGAACCTGTCTTTTGGTCTGAAAGGAAGAAAAAATAGCTACTCTATTGACTTCCTTTTTTCCCCTCTCACAGTAAGGAGGATCATAAGACACAAAGAGTGGAAGCAAAGTGCCTTTTATGTAGATTCTACCAAGAAAAACTAAGTGCAGGGAAAGGTCTGAAATCCTTGATATAATTTCTCACTGTTTAAATTCTGCAGAGTTGACATCATTAGTTTTCTTTCAAGTGTGATTTGCAGACATGAATATACATGAAGTTATAACTGTAAATTTGGGTATACACTCAAATGGCAGCTGAGGCCATTAAAACGCCCCTCTGCTTTCCTTTTATGTAGCCCTCATGCAAAAGAGATGGGAGGTGTGACATGTGGTGGAAACTGGCCATTTTCAAGGGCTCACCCACATCTACCGATAATTACCAGGGCTCACCTTACTTGGCCTTACTCTACTTGCATACTGCGGCAGTGTCTCCATCCCGGCAATGTGTGGCCGATCACAATATAAATTTTAGTTTAAAGGGGTTTTAATTATACCGGAAGTAACTAGTGATGGTGAGGAAGAAGTAATCCTAATGTGTATCACCAATGAGTTTAAGGTTGGCCTCCGTGTTGTGAGATTATTTTCAGGGCCATTGAACATCTGGCAAGTTTATTCTCACCTATGGGATGTTATAGACGACTACTACTTCAAAAGAAGACTAACATGACTTTAAGGATTAATCTTGGTATTCTTATTATGCATTTTGCCTTTTTAATCTCAATTTTAAATACACCCAAATACCACTCATTTGGGATGTACTAACATGAAAGTTCAATTCCTGGTGGTGAGTTCAAATGCTACGCCAGCTACAGGAAAGACTTGTTAAGCCAATCCATGGCCTACCCAGCAATTCTTGAAGATTACTTGAGAGAATTCATAACGTGCATCTGCAAAGGTCTTAGCTTAGGGCTTTGCTGTGCCAAAGGACTCCCTTCTTATCTCTGAAAGCAGGACTTCTGCCAGCTTAGCATGCATGTCATATATCTTTTACTTACCAGAAAGTATTCTGCAATCCAGGTCTTTATTCAACCTACACTGGCTCCCCTCTTAATTACACCAAGTTAGTCATATGGTGTTGGCACTGAAATTGAGCATTAATGTGCCATATTATCCTTCCTGGTGGAAATCTCAATTCTTCACTACTTATTTGATATGTGTTTTGAAAGAGCCCATTTTCCCCCAGATAATAAAATGTAGAGCCGATTTAGAAAACATTCTCAATGCTACAAATCGTTCTCAAGTCCTTAGATCATCTTTCTTCCTTTGACCCTTGAAAGCCACTGCTTGAGAAGAATAGTTTTGGTGTACCTTTTGATGGAGCCTTTTACCTCATACAGGTCCCCACCCTCAGCACCCCACATATACATAAAAATTAGGTAAATACTGCAGCTTAGCTGCCTTGGGGCCTTTCAGTTAAGAGGATACTAACGTGTCCATGGTTAACTTTGGCAATTGTCCACCTGAAAATCACATAATCAAATGGTCATCATGAAGACTTCGTATACCAAAATACACAAATGTAAAATAAGGGATAGTTTTTCTGACCAGTGACTTGTTATGAGGTAGAGATGAATGATAAGCAATTTGTCACAAAACCTAAGGAACAATTACAAACTTCCACCACCATAGCCTTCTATCAAGTCCTGCAATATGTGCCTGAATTCATTATGCCGAGGGCTCAGAGGCACTATAAAGTCTAAAAAAAAAATTTAAACGTACATTTATTTTGTCATAAATGTGATCCAAAACAAATATGCCGTGATTAGAAATATTAATCCAATACTTAATTGACGTGAATTTTCGTGTCTTAGAATTTAGAAAGGTTGGGTGAGAAATGATTTGAATGACTTATTTTCATTTGAAAATTAACATGAGAGTATAAAATAATGTTTTCTTTTTTATTTCAATACTTTTACCTGTAATAAACAAAACCAAATGTCTGTCCTGGTTAAAGATGAATAAATCTCAACGTCTTTTGGGAAGACTTAGATACAAAGCACAAAGGCCTCAAAACTGAAATGTAATAGGGAAGAAACCCACCACCTCTTAGCCAGATGGAAACTCATCTTCCTTTCCTTCCTTTTACTGGGTCTTAACATCCTCGCTAAAACATCAAGGGAGGAGAGATTAAGTTAACTGCTAAAGAAAAAAATAGTAAGAGATTTAAATTCAAATGACTATGCCACTGGTTGCTGGGTAATTATCCGCATATCATAGTCTTTCAGTAAAGTAAGGGTCTCAGAGGTGCACAGGATGGCATCCCAGGATGCAGGAATAGTCACGTCACGTTTCTGGATTTAATGAAATACAGAGAGGTGGACAGAAAGGGTAGATGTTTTCTAAGTAAGGAGTATGGTAATAGAAGCTCACGTTTTGGAAACAAAGCCTTTTGATCATTTATTTGAATAATCCTCATAACCATAGAATATTCAGGATTGCAGAAAGAAATTTGAGAGGAGTAGATATTCCTTGAAATGGAAGGAGCAGAAGAGAAATTACTTAGAGACAGTTAAAGAACATTTTGCCTTTTAAGTAGTTGTACAAAAGAGCAAAAAATGCAGGATGAGAGGTGATTAAGAAGACAGAATTCAGGGCCTGACAGCTGAGGTTCATTTTCCTATTTTTGTCACTTCTTAGATATGTGACCTTGGGCAAGATACTTACTCTCTCTATGCTTTAGTTTCATCTGTAAAATGGGGGTAATAATAGTACCTTCCTCAAGAGAGTTGGCGTGAGGATTAATTGCGTTAATTCATGCAAATCACTTAGACCAATGTTGGCTACAGAGTTAGCACTATGGGTTAGCTATTATCATCATTATTAATATTAGAAGCCACAAGGGAGAATAATAACAAATTTTGTAACAAAAGTAGGTTCAGGGTCATGAATTGGATTCGAGAACAGGGTAGCGTCTCTGGAAAGTAAGAAAACCTCATGAATGAGGACAATGAGCGGTGATCTGAACAGCGCACTAGAGGGTGTGAACTGGGCACGCCCCATGCTGGCGGCTGTGGGTGATGACCCAATAGTATTCCCTTGACCTGGCTTCTATGAAACAACGCTGTGTGGAAGAGATAGGGTTGGCAAGCGGAGGTTAGCATTTCCTGTCTCATATCCCTTAGTGGGCCTGGTTCTGATCAGGGGGCTCTCTGGAGTCTAGAACATGTAGAGAAGGCAGAATCCAGGCCTGAACCCCGACTCTGAAATTTCAGGGGTTTTCTGTTCAACACTTCCAAATGGTAGCATGTTGTTTGTGAGAACAGAAAGGGAATAACTGGGTCAGAAAGGTCACAAGTCTAGTCACGAGTTCAATTTCTGCTGGAGCCTTTTGTTCTTCTGGGTGGTGTTCTGGACGCGAGGTTCCCTGCCTCCTGGAAGCCAGGCTGTGCAAGGACGATTTGCGAACGGGTCCAGTGTAAGCACTTGGGAGCGCAAGGTGTGTTCAGTCAAAGGCATGATTTGGATAAAGAGTGAAATAAGCTTCCTTCGCAACTTGGAGGAAAGTTGACCCCATGACAGGACAGATGGTCCTAGCAGGTGGGATGAGGCACCTGTCTGATCCATTATTAGGTTGTTAGAAAACATAATCTGGGAGCACTGGGCAAGGCAGTGGGCAGGGGGCAGGGAGACTTCAGGATGCAGAGCTGGACGATGACTGAGCAGTTAATTTACACAAGTCTAGTTAATCAGTCTTGCAAACTTTATGGATCACATTCCATTATCACAAACATTCTGAACAAGTCTCATGACATGAACTTTTACCTAACTAGAGATCTGTATCTATCTATGTACTACTGTCAACCATTATGTACAAATGGATTTATTTCTCTTTTCCTTTGTTAAAGGTAAAAATAAATAGAAGTTTCTCTCTTATACCCCAAACAACTGTCTTGTGCCCCTCACTGGAACATGAGCACAAATTTTAAAAAGTTCTTTAAATGCCTCTCATGGAATTGGTAAGCTGTATGGGGTGTGTTCTGTGCCCAAGTCTTGGAGATACTCTCCCAGATACTGGAAGCCTTGAGGACAGATTCACCTCCCTGCCTTCCATGGCTATCAATGGTGTCTACTTAAAATGTAACCAAGTGGCACAGGTGCGTGTGTGCTCTTGTGTCAGTAACCAAAGGTCCTCAACTGCTTACTTAGCTAGCTAAATTAATGGCAATAGTCATTGTCTAAATCTGCCTCTTAAAGGACTATTTAATCTTTCTTATTAAGTAGGTACATAGAAGATAGTAATCCTCATCTTACAAATGGAGAGAAGGAGGCAGGAAGGGCCTTAGGCTGTTTCTGTACTTGGGGTACTAAGCACCAGCATTAATTCACTTAATTAGAAATTAACAACCAAGCTACCACTGCCCTCCCTTGCCTTCCCCTGAAAAATCCAGATGTTGCTAACATACTTTATTGTATTGTTTGAGCAGTTCTCACAATTGTGAATGAACAATTTTGATATGTCAATCAAACACAATCTGTTAGTGATGTTTTGGCATTAGTCACACAAATTTCCTTTTACTAGTAAAGAACCCCAAATGCATTTATCTATTAAGTGTCAATGCCTTACTTGTGTTAAGAAAAGTGTTCAAGAGGTGTGATTTTTAAAGAAGTCCAACAAATGCTGGTGCTAGAAAAACAACAGAATAACATGCAACAAATCAGGAAGACTCTAGTAATAGGAGATATTTACAGAAATCTCAATACATGCCAAATGTTTTATATATAACATGTCATCAAATCTTCACAATGATAGGTATTAAGAGCACATCTTCCCCCTTCTATACATGAGGATTCCGAGGCTGATGGAGACTGGACAATTAGTCCAAGGCCACATAGCCAGTAAGTAGCAGAACTGGGGTATGAACTCAGTATGAACAGCTGATCTCCAGGGCTTCCCTGAGTGGAGGATGGACAAGATAATGGGATTTTCTTTGCAGTGACTTGTGGGGAGAAGATGGCAGGCAATACAACTCCAAATATAGTAAAAAGTGTTTATGTATGTTAAGAACACATAATGTATGAACTCTGACTGCCAGTGGAGGCCAGAAAATAGATATCAAGTGATTGTCATGAATTTAGAATGATAGATTGTATTTGTCTTTGTTTGGTACAAAAAGCTAGTATCTGGGAGTAGAGAAAGTGCAGAGGTTATTTTCTTGTCTTCTGTTTCTTCCAGCATTAGTATGCAGACTCACCTACAGGTGCTATGATTTTTTATTATTATTTCTGTTTGTTGAAGTTCATAGAGGCTCTTTTTATGACCTTCACCTATGGCATAGGTTCAAGTAACACTGCAAATTAGTTTCTCCATAAATCAAGTTGACCTTATTAAGGAGTTGATAACTCAGCAGTAGGTGGGAAAAGAGGGGCTCTCCAGCAGTCCCAGTTCACATTGCAGTCATGAGGTACTATTGAGTTTATTTGGAAGCACAGGTGCGTCCAGTCTTCCATGTACTTCTGAAGCTTGAAAGACTAGTTTTGTTTCTTTGCTTCAAGGGAAGAACAATTTCAAAAAAAGAAATAATCACTTAGTGTTTGAACCATGAACTGAAGAGTTGGAATAGCAAGTTTTGAATAAAGAAAAACTGTTCATTCATTAATTGAACAATACGTATTGATAATATTTATTGTACACTTACTATATGCCAAGCATGTCTCTAGGTTGTAGGTGTGACTCAAACTGGCAAGAATCTCTGTACTTATGGAGCCTGAATTTTGGAAGATGTTATTGTCATAAAGTTAACTAGACAAAAAGGGTAGGTAGTACAGACATAACTTAAAATTAGATGTTCCTATTTCCATAAAGTAAATAGATATACCCTATTTAAGGCTGAATATAATTGGATTAACTGTGGCATAGCCATCACTTTTTAAATAATACTTTATAATTAATTTACTAACCTTGGGTTTGGCATAAATTCTTGTTTGGAAAGAAGCTAGCAAAGCCCATAAAAAAATAAAGAACATAATTGTGTCCATAAAACTCAATATATAGTAAAATTCAATGAGCAAAGGGCACTATATATTTAAAATCTATCCTAAAACTGATAAAAGTGAAGGTATAATTTAATTTTTCATATTATTGGTAACAAAGTTTTTTGACAAGTTTTTTTTTTAAAACACCTTCATAGACCTAAGATTTAAAAGAAATAAGAAACCTTGAAATCTAAAGAGAAAAAAGATTACAATTTTTAACACAGTGATTTTGAGATATAATATATATCTGTTCATATTTATGGTCATCTGGGTACAAACAGTAGGACCTCATTAACATAACGGATGATTTACCATTTTTAATTTCTAATACTAGAAAGTTCATTGGCACCATGTCAGTACCTGATTCTGATAGCACCCCAACACAATTTCCAGACAGGCAGAAAAACATACATGCCAGATTTGCTGGCTTTAATTTTTAAATTTCTAGGAAACAAATGAATATCATACAAAGCCAATTTAAATATTAAATATTATAACTGCAATGTATGTAAACTTGGAGAAAACAATCAAGGATGCAGAAGTCAAACTTAGAACATTTCCTGTAGAAAATGTACTACTGGTGAGAACTGGTCTCACTCCACGATCTGTTCCTCTGTTCCCAAGAGAGGCCCAGAGGAAGCTGGAATCATTCATGTCATGGAGATGAGTCCCAGAAGTGGGACACGGCCACACTTGTTCTTGGCTACTTCCACATTCCATTCACACCCTATGTCCCCACATTTCCTTTCTTATTCATTCTTTTACATTATTTGTCTCATTTCTTTCTTTTTCACTACTGAGCACCACATCTATTTCATATTACTCCATTGTTTCTAGCATAGTGCTATTAGACGCTCGGTAAATGCATATTTAATAATAAATAAGTTAAATCAAATCTTATATATTTTTAATGAGCCCATATGCTCTTCTATAACGAGGCTAGAAGGAAAGGCTTCTTTTCTGTCCACTACTGCACTGAGATCTGTCATTTTCCTCTTGGCATTTGATATTGTTAACGACCCACTGTGTCATCAATTATTGTCCTCCAGGTATGTGGGATGTGCTCTCTGACCAGGCCACTATTTCCTCATACCTGTGGACATGTAACACTATGAAACTTCCCTCCTGGTTGCCATTTTGCTTGCACTGTTTGGAATTGTAAGTTTCCTGAGGAAGGGTGCCTTCCACATTACAAATCTTTATATTTCATATTTTCTCATAGCAACCTCCAACACCTGGGCTTAAGTGATTCTCTTGCCTCAGCCTCCCAAGTAGCTGGGACTAAAGGTGCCTGCCACAATGCCTGGCTATTTTTTGGTTGTAGTTGTCATTGTTGTTTGGTAGGCTTGGGCTAGATTTGAACCTGCCAGCTCTGGTGTATGTGGCTGTCACCTTAGCCGCTTGAGCTACAGCCCTCATTGTGGTATTAATGTGAATTTCTCTTAATGGCTTATTTGCCATAGGTGTGTCCTGTTCAGTGAAATGTGCAGATATTTTGCCTATTTTCTAACTGGATTATTTGCCTTTTTTAATATTATGTTTTGCAAGTTCCTTGTATATTCTGGATACAAGTCCTCTCAGGAGTCCTCTGTCAGTTCTCCCAACCAGTGTAGGCACCTCATGCATACTCAGCAAGCACTGATCCTTTGAATGCTAGTAGCAAGTGGTGGGACTAGAGTTTTGAAAGGAAGGAAGTTGCTCAAATAGGCAGGGAACACATTATGAAGTAAAAAAGAATTGAGGTCCCTGGATCTAGTGTTGGGGCTTAGGTCACAGCCAGCAGAAACTATTTGACTGATACACAGTAGTGTCATTAAAAATTCTCTGGTTTAGTCTCTGGGACCCTATTCCCAGACACTATTGCATGTGTTCTTTAACTCAAGAGAGCAAGTCTTCCTGGACTTGTAATACTAATGGCTAAGGTGAGTGTGGCAGTAGTTGTCTCTTGGCTGATAGAAGAGTCAATAGAATAGGGTCACCGGGTAGCTGAGCAGAGAGTGAGAATTTCACTGATGTACATCATGAAATGCTTGGGCACCCTACAAAAGTAAGTCCACAGTTAGGACCAGCAGCCCCACCAATGGGGCTCGACGTGAAGGTCATTTATCTTTCCTAGACTAAAGCACTTTAGGGTAGGGTAAGGAGGCTCAAATTTATCCTCAAAAGCTTCTCAGCTCACTCTCTCTGACCCCAATGATCATTTGCTCACATAGATGTCTAGGCAAACTGCCATTTTGGCCATTTTATCTATGTCTCACCCTGGATATTACCATGGCATTCTCTTTTGCTCCATTTGCCAAATATCAATATGCCTTTATAGCATGCTTCAAAAATCACTCATCCATCCTTCCTCCATGTCTATTCAGCACCACGTTTGTGTTATATTGTTCTGGCACAGGGATACAACAGTGAACAAGACAGCCTAAATCACTGCTCTCACAGAGCTTATATTCTAGTTTAATCACTCTTCTAAGCCATACTCTTGCAATTAAGTAGCAACAGCAGAAGTTAATGTCTAAAACCCTTGCTGACCTTTATGAACACTAACTACACTTGAGATACTGTGCTTAATATTTATTCATAATCCTAGTCGGCAGGCATTGTTAGAAAACATTCACAAATACTTTTCATTTTGAAATAGTTATAGATTCATAGGCAGCTGCAAATAAAATAAAAAGGGTGGTTCTGTGCACCTTTTCAGACTCCACCAATGATAATATCTTGCATAACTATAGAATAATACCAAAACTAGCCAGTAGACATTGGTACAATCTGTGGAGCTCGTTCAGATTTCACCAGCTATGTGTGCAGTTGCTGGTGTTTCTAAATGGTATGTGTATCACTCTATGCAATTTCATCCCATCTGAAGCTTCATATAACCATCTCTGCTATCTCACTATTACCACGTAACTCCTTCGTGCTATTCCTTTTTGCGCATATCTATGCCCTCCCCTCATCCCTAACCCCAGACAGCCACCGATCTGTTATCTACCTCTATAATTAAGTTATTTTGTCAATGTTATACAGAATTATGTAGTCTATATACTTTTTAGGTTGGCTTTTTCCGTTTAGTATCATTTCCTTGAAGTTCATCCAAGCTATCATATGCATCAATAGCTTGTTCCTTTTTACTGTTTAGTAGTATTCAATGGTACAGATGTAACACAGTTTGTTTAATTCCCCCTCCCCCCATTGAAGGGCACTGGATCATTTCCAGTTTGGAGCTATCATCAATACAGCTGCTATAAATGTTCATGTACAAATTTCTGTGTAAACATAAGTGCCATTTATCTGGGATACATGTCCAAGAGTACATTTGCTGGGTCATATAAGAAGACCATTTTTTTGGGGTGGCACCTGTGGCTCAGTGGGTAGGGCGCTGGCCCCATATACCAAGGGTGGCAGGTTCAAACCCGGCCCTGGCTGAACTGCAACAAAAAATAGCGGGGCATTGTGGCGGGCACCTGTAGTCCCAGTTACTCGGGAGGCTGAGACAAGAGATTGGCCTAAGCCCAGGAGCTGGAGGTTGCTGTGAGCCATGAAGCCATGGCACTCTACCAAGGCCAACAAAGTGAGACTCTGTCTCTAAAAAAAAAAAAAAGAAGAAGAAGACCATTTTTCATTTTAAAAGGAATTGTCAGACTATTTTCGAGAGTGTTGTAGTGTGTGAGTGATCAAGTTTGTCTGCATTCTTGTCAGCGTTTGTTACAATCTCTGGTTTTAATCTTAGCCATTCCAATAGGTGAGGTGATATCTCACTGTGTTTTTTGTTTGTTTGTTCGTTTTTTGAGACAGACCCTCAAGCTGTCACCCTGAGTAGAGTGCTATGGCATCACAACTCACAGCAACCTCCAACTCCTGGGCTTAAGTGATGCTCTTGTCTCAGCCTCCCAAGTAGCTGGGACTACAGGCGCTTGCCACAACGCCTGGGTATTTTTTTGGTTGTAGTTGTCATTGTGTTTGGCAGCATGGGCTGGATTCGAACCTGCCAGCTCTGGTGTATGTGGCTGGTTCCTTAGCCGCTTGAGCTACAGGTGCCGAGCCCTCATTGTGGTATTAATGTGAATTTCTCTAATGGCTTATTTGCCATAGGTGTGTCCTTTTCAGTGAAATGTGCAGATGTTTTGCCTATTTTCTAACTGGATTATTTGCCTTTTTTAATATTATGTTTTGCAAGTTCCTTGTATATTCTAGATACAAGTCCTCTGTCAGAAGTGGGGTTTGCAAAAGTTTTTTCCCCATTTGTCCTTTCATTTTCTAAAACTGGTCTTTGACACAGCAAAAGTTTTAAACTTTGGTGAAGTCTAAAGGAATTTTTCCTTTTGTGGATCAGCTTTCACTATCAAATTTAAGAACTCCTTGCCTAGTTCTAGGTCTTGAAGATTTTCCCCTATTTTTTTCTAGAGGTTTTATAGTTTTATGTTTTACATTTAAGACTGATCTATTTGAGTTAATTGTTATGTAAGGAGTGAATTTTGATCATGGTCCGGTCTTTGCCTATGGATGATTGATTGCTTTTATACCTATTTTAAAGATTAGGGGTAAAGACTGAGTGAGATTGAGTAATTTGCCCAAAGCAAAACTGGGAGTATGAAGAGTAATGGAATTGAAATGCAGGCAGTTCAACTTGAAATAATGCCCTCTTTATGACTATACTTGCCTGATATAAGGCATAATTCTCTTTGCATTCCCAAATAAATAGAAAACACACTCTGAATTCACCCTCCCTGCAGGACATAAAGAAATTTATTCAGAAAATCAAAGCTATCTAATCTTCATAGAACTATTTAAGAAAACCTAGAGCTTTAATCATTAGCCTTGCTTTGAACAAAAAATGCATGATAAAAATAAAGATTATTTTTAACATAATGCATCCTTTTAATCTTGCAATGACAAGATTTATCTCATCTCATAAAGTGTAAAAGAGCAAAATAGCGATGAAATTGAGATCTGCCATTAAGGAAGGATAGCACTCCAATTTTGCTGATGAAGTGGTAATAGAGAGATGATTTTGGAGGGTCAGGCTTAAAATAAAAATTCTGGTTCCAGACAGTAGCCGTGGTCTCCTAGGCCATATCTTATCTGTTATCTGTCAATAGCACAACGGAAATTGTGAGCTATTGAAAACAGATGTAGCTTCACAGTAACAGAAATGAGAAAGATGTGCTCTGGAAATCCTAACTGCATTACTGGCAAATGAAGCTGGGAGGTACTGATAGTATAGTCAGCACCCAGATATTCAGCACTATTTCCAGTGTTGGAATAAAAAAATCTATTGCAGAATTAGGGGAAAATGACAGGAGAAATACCCCATAGGAAAACTTTTTTTTTTCCTTCTAATTAGTGCTGTCTCTGAATTAATGGCTTTAGCCATTGGGAACTACTTTAGACTATTCTGGACACTCTGTTTTGTAGGAGGTCCCACAACACAAACTTATTTCCCAGAGAGCATCTTAAATAATATAAGATCTTAAAAAATATAATAAATCTGATAATAACCATATAATGTTGCCGGAATCATCACTGAATTAAGTAACATTGGACATCTTTGGACAGGATTCTAACTTATAATGAAAATATTCTGGATCTCTGGGAAAATGATGCTTGCCAATTCATAAAAGGAAATCTGGTCTTGAAATGAATGCTTATGTTGAAATTTTCCCCCAAAATAATGTGTATATGTTCATTCTCCAAGTTTTTATGATGAAGAATCTTAAACATGGGGAAAGTTCAGAATAGCCATATTTTCATTCATTTTACATTCATTAACATTTCCTGTATTTGCTTTATTAATATATGTCCATCTATATTAATTTTTCTGAGTAACTTTAAAGTAAGCTACAGATGTCATGACATCTTCCTCCTTAGACATTTCACATGTTCATCTCCTAAGCACATGGGCTTTCTTCAACATTATAAAAATAAAAATAACCTTGGGCATGTGCATTTTGTACTTACACATGCACGTAATAGGTAACAAGTTGCCTTAGCAGGTTAAAACATCATACTGGCGGGTAGTTTTTTTTTTTTTTTTTTTTTTACAACATAGTCAATTTTGTTTGTGTTTTTACTTTTGTCCCCAAAGCTAGTTATTAATTATTTGTAAAACAAAGTATCCATTTTATTTGCTAAGATGGGAGAGGAGAGGGGTAAAATGCACAAAAAGAAAAGAAAAATAAGTGAGTGAAGCCAGGTTGTACTGTGGGCTAGTATTATTTACTTAATACTTATAGCTTTGTAAACATAGACCCTTCCCTACTTTGCTGTCAACCCATGAGGGTAGATCCACAAAAATCTTTTAGCTCTAGACATAATTTCTCATTTGCTGACTGTTGTTTGGTATCAGCTTATTGGTGGACAATACTGACCACAAAGACACTTATATTTACAAGTGCTATTTAGTTGTAGGGTACTTAATTTGGGATCTATAGCCTGGATTTAGGTGGGGAGAAAGTTGGTGGTATTTCTGAAACTGTGTGTATGTGAGTATTTAGGGAGAAGGAGGAAGAGTGTCCACTCCATCAGATTCTTAGAAGTAAGAGTCCATAACTGTTAAAAGGTTACCAATCACTGATCTAATGCTTTCAAAGTACTTACCCTTTGGAAACTAGACGATACTATTGCAAAGGGCACAAGTTATCACCTGCTAACTGACGGGAAGGAGAAATTCCAAAGGGACCTCCTATCTAGTCCAACCAGTTGACAGCCTGGTGCCACAGAAATGGGTTCTGGCAGAGGCCAAGAACAGAGCAGAAGGCAGCACAAAGCGTTTTATACACACTGACAAGTTCTCAATTAGTTCAAGCTCTTTAGGAAAAAGATCTGAATGTCACCACAGATGGTCCAACTCTATTCAGTGGGCAGACTGGGCAGGGTGCCGAAGGTCTGTTCTGGGCTTTGGGCACCCATCTTGCCAGACTGTATTTGCTCTAAATGATGCCCCTCTGTCAGCTCTGGTAGCCCTGAGGGCGTTTACATCCAGGACTGTACTCACCTTGAAAAAACGCACAAAGAGGAATCAGGAAAACCAGAATAAATGACTAAGAGAAAAGAAAAAAGCCTCTTTTTCACCTGCCTGGACATTTTGGAAATGAGGGCACCTCCTTGTAAATTGCAAAGGGAATGAAATAAAGGTACGAAGCAGTTGCAGGCACTGTGCCTGGTGTGCCTACGTGGTCATCTCATGGCTTTCAGAGAGTTAGTATCTCCTTAGCATGTTTGTTTCACAGCTAGAAAGAAGTAAATTTTGAAGCAATGAAGCCACTACTACACGGGGTCCTACACAGACTGAGATTGGGACCCATGTCTTTCAAATGCCACTTTCCATCACACTTAGTTGTTTTATAAATATGCCATGGGAGAGGATAGGTGTGAATACACAAAAGCAAAAGAACATAAATGAGTCAAGTCAGCTTGTACCTTGGGTAATTTGCTTGCTGTACTTTATTTTGTGCTAACTTCTGTTGAAAACTGTACAGTGTGAGACAAATCAATAGCACTTAGCATTTGAACAACTTGATTTAAATGTATTACTCTTTTAATATTTATAGCTCCATAATCATCCCCAATCCCATTTTACTGCTGGGGAAAGAGAGGCTCATGGATGTGAGTAAATGGCCCAAAGACTCAGAAGTAATACTTGGTAAAGTTGGGATCCAGAACCCAGGACTGTCTGGCCCCCATCCCTGCAGACTTGAGGCTATGGGCCAGGTTGGACCAGGAAAGTGTCAACCTCTGAGCAGGCACCGACTCTCAGACCATTGCGGAGCACTCAGTTGAGTGAGGAAAGGTTACTTTCTCCAACTGAGCCCCCTTATAGCCAATAGACACATTCTTGAGAAGTTTTGTGGGAAATAAAATTTTAGTGAATTGAATTTATCTTTCTTACCAATGGATATTCATGTAGCATTAGATTCTAATATTAGAATCATTTGCTACATGAATTAGAATCATTTACCTTGAACTGAAAAGTCACAAATAAGCATTTAAACATCCTGGGAGATCTAAGGGAATCTCCATTTTGTTTATGTTACGGTAATGGAGTAACTGTTCCCCAATGAATTAGATCCTGACATTTGTATTTCTCATATTAAGTGTTAAAAACAAACAGAGTCTAATTCAAAAGGGTAAAGCTATGGATGAAACTGCAGAATAATGAGAAGTATTTTACAGAGTTCTGGCTCTTTAAACAACAATAAAAATAAGCAAATGGGACTTAATTAAACTGAAAAGCTTCTGTACAGCTAAGGAAACAACAACCAAAGCAAATAGACAACCTTCAGAATGGGAAAAGATATTTGCATATTATGAATCTGACGAAAGCTTGACAACTAGGATCTGTAGAAAACTCAAATAAATCAACCAAAAAAAAGACCCAACAATCTCCTCTATCATTGGGCAAAA
This sequence comes from Perodicticus potto, assembly GCA_963574655.1. NCBI lineage: Eukaryota > Metazoa > Chordata > Mammalia > Primates > Lorisidae > Perodicticus > Perodicticus potto. Next base: position 31,533 of record CAUYRH010053633.1, on the reverse strand, counting down.
GACATGAATAGAACCTTCTTTATTTTTATTTTTATTTTTTTATTATTTTTTATTGAGTCATAACTGTGTACAATGATTCAGGCTTGGAGTACAGTGTGCGGATTAATCAGGTGGATAAAAATATCTCCGATTGTATGTATAGAACCTTCTTTAAAGAAGACAGATGAATGAATGACTAACAAACACATGAAAAAATGCTCATTGTCCCTAATCATCAGAGAAATGCAAACCAAAACCACCCTGAGATATCACCTAACCCTAATGAGAATGGCCCACATCACAAAATCTCAAAGCTACAGATGCTGATGTGGATGTGGAGAGAAGGGAACACTTACACTGCTGGTGGGACTGCAAGCTAACAGAACCCTTCTGGAAGGAAGTACAGAGGATCCTGAAAGAACTCAAATTAGACCTCCCATTTGATCTTGCAATACCATTACTGGGCATCTACCCAGAAGAAAAAAAATCCTTTTATCATAGGACATTTGCACTAGACTGTTTATCACAGCTCAATTTACAATTGCCAAAATGTTGAAACAGCCTAAATGCCCACCAACCCAGGAATGGATTAACAAGCTGTGGTATGTGTATACCATGGGCTACTATTCAGCCATTAAAAAAGATGGAGACTTTACATCTTTTGTATTAACTTGGAGGGCGGTGGAACACATTCTTCTTAGTTAAGCATCATAAGAATGGAGAAACAAGAATCCAATGTACTCAATTCTAGTATGAAGACAGTAAATGAGCTAATACAAGGGGTGGGGTAGGGGAATGAAGGAGTGGGGAGCAAGGAGAGGGGAGGACGGGAAGGGATGGAGGTCACAGTGTATGGCACACATCTTTGGGGCCAGACACAATTATAAGAGGGACTTTATCTAACAAATCCAAGTGTAACCTAATTCTTTGTACCCTCAATGCATCCCAAACAATTAAAAAGAAAAAAAGAATTAACCCAGAAGGAAAAAAAAAAAAGAGTCTGGCTGGTCTGGCTTTACCAATTACTAGTTCTGTGGCCTCCAGCTAGTCACTGGAAAGCTCTAAGCCTAAGGCTCCATACATGTAAAATGTGGATGACAGTTACATCAGAAGGTTGTTTAGTTACCCAATTAGATACAATGACAGATTTGTAACATCCCAAGATCCCCACAGGCATTAGGTAAACACATAGGAAGATATAAAATGATAACAATCTACAACTGGAGCAATCAGTGATCTAAACTTGGCAATGGCAGGTGGCCAGGTTGGAATCCCTACTTCTGAACAAATTATGCATCTCTCAGAAGCTTTGGCCAAGAGTTTCAGTTTTATATAAACACAGAGAACGGGGAGGTCAATCATTATCATCCCAGACAGATGGGAATGTAATCTACTTCGATTTCTCGATGTTCTCATCAAACAATTGCCATTCTGCATTTGTGAGTAGTTTTACCAACACAGTGATTCTCTACCCTAGATCTTTACTCCCTGTCCTTTCCCATAATAACCTTGTTAAAAGTGCCACTTTATTTTATGTAATTGAGTGGAATTTGCATCTTTATTAATGAATTGTGGTAGTTTATTTAAAAAATAGCTGCAATTATTCTCCTCCCCAGTATCCATATCCCATTGCAACGGTGACTTTGCAGTGGTGACTTTGCAGGTTCCCCTGTCAGCAGGCAGAGTTTGTTTTGCTTCCCCTTGTTCTAGCTGTTCTGGTGACCTGCTTTGGACAACAGAATGTGGAGGTGATATTCCTAGCCTAGAGCCTATTCCAGATGATGCATACATCTGGATGGTCCTTCAGATCTCTGTTCAGTGGCTATGTTCAGTGGCTGCCAGACTAGATGTCCCCTCTCATGCCAGCCATAATCCAAGCAGATGACAGAAATTATAACTAAATAGTGAGGCAAATACTTTGTGTATGGGACACACCTAGGTGCCTCTATCACCAATAATCTTGTGTGAACATCTGGTCATACTGGCAATATCCAGATAACTGATTTTCATTTGTAATAATGAGAGCAATTTGCATTAGCAATTTGCAAATCTCAAATTGAGAAACTGAGGTACATATCTCTCCTCTAAGGTAAGAGCTTAATTAAGATGAGAGTCGGTAGCTTACGTATAGGCCCTGCTGAATCCATTCATTCACAACATTATTCATAGAGGATGTAAACCAACCTGTAAAACATAAGGCATAGTGATGGGGGTAGAGGGAAGAAAGACTAAGAGAAAGAAAACATTTCTTGTTAACTTGGAAAACCTATAAATATTTATTCTGTTAATCAAGCCCCAAACCATATGCCCTCTTAAAAATGTTTGTTAATGGATTTCTAAGTTCCTTCATGCTTCAGCATAATAATCTGAGTTTATTAGATGAATGAAGAAATTTAATCTGCCTGGTTCTTTCAGTTGATAACCTAGTAAATAAGAACCTTTCAACCTTTTCCTGTGTTGAAGAAGTCACAAAATAAAATTATGATCATAACATATTTAAACAGCCAAAAGCATTATGTCTTATACAATTTTAATCTGCCTGGAACCTTTCCATGAAAGCATCAGTTTTATCTAAAAATGGCTCTCCTGCTGTTATTAATCCATGTGGCTTGCTGAGTACTCACTGCTTAAGTAAGAGCAGATCCATTTGGAAAATAAGAAATTGAATCTTCACCTTTTTAGATGTTAAAATTGGATGCTTTCCTTTCTGTACTGCTGAGCAAAACATCTTCATATTTCTTGGGTTTATTTTAGGTTGCTTATAAACATTAAAAAAACCCTTAAAGTAATATTTATGTTTTTGACTATGAAAGCCACTCTTGTACACCAGAAAGTATACTTAATTATGGGATTGGCAGAGCCAGGACAAAGGTAAGGTGAGTACTTGACATGCCTCTTATGCAAAATTTAATGGGGTACCAAAAAACTCAGTAATACCAATAAATGATATAATGCAATATTTCAGAAAAATAAAAAATTGGTGGAAAAAAATCCACATTGAAAGAAATGTCAAGATTTTAAATGAAGACAGGCTCCTGTCTTGCACTTTTGTGACCCTTCCTCATTCACCTCATCCTAATCCTGGCCCTGGTTCCAATAAAACTTTATTTATAAAACCAAGCAGCTAGTCCACAGGCTATAGTCTGCTAATGGTATTTTTTTTTTTAATATTGCATTAAAATATTATTTATCTTGATTACTGAGATTTTTGGGTGCCACTTTTAAGTTTTGTGCCTGAGTGCCCTTTTCATCTCATCTTAGCTCCAGCCCTGGAGTTTGTATTATACTCTAAGTTCAAATGGAAAGTTGATGAAAATTTCAAAGCAATGACTGATGTGATTTGATTTAGGTTTTAAAAAGATGGCTTTGGCTGCTGTGTAGATTGGTAGAGGGTATGTCAAATGTGGAACCTGAGAGACTTGTTAGAAGGCTGATTCCCCTAGCTAGTTTAGTGACTTGGCTCTAGTTGGGTCCAAGTCACCAAAGACCACTTTGAAGCAAAGATGGTGACCACTTCCCTGTCCTCACATTGCATGTGGTATCTCAACATTTGTCTTATTCCTGTGATTCCTCCCAGTTACCCCTCTACCTTACTGATTTCTCCTCAGTCTCAGGAACTTTGCCCTCTTTTGTTCTCACACAATCCCTTGGCTTTAAATACCATCAGCATACTCTCTAGTCCTGACTTAATGCCCTTAAAACATGCAATGTATAACTGCCAATTCTCTCTCTGTCTTCAATGTCAAGTGGGCATAAGACACTTCACAAGGCCCAAGGTCACTTTCATAGATGGTAAAGGTAGGTGTCTTTCTCTCTGTCCTGTGGGAATTAGTCCAGCCACAAATTCAGATGTTACAACACATCTTTACATTTCTTTGGTTTCTTTTCAGTTATTTAATTTTTTTTTACATTAAGTCATATGTGTTTAGATTATGAAGACAACACATATTCACTGGAAATTATGTCTACTCTCCAAACCTGTTATCTATCTACCTTCTAGAAGAGGATGGCACTACTATCCTATTCAGCTGTTCAGACCAAAAAATTAGGAGTCTGGCTGTATTTGTCTCTTCCCCTGGTCCCCCCAGCCAATCCATCAGTAAGTCCCATCAATGTTGCCAAAATGTATCTCCATTTTTCTTTGAATGAAGTCAACATTCACCTCAGTAGGCCCAGTAAGGGGATAGCTCCCACATAATTAGGCTGGGGTCTGGCCCAGATGGAAGGGGTAGGAATTGGAAGGAGGGAAAGAGGTGGGAGTAGGAGTGTTAAATTCCCAGATCAGGAGATAGGGAGATGGGGGGGGGTTGGAGAAGTGGAAGCTGCAAGGTGGAAGAACTGGTTTGTGGGTTGGTTTTTTTTTTTTTGCATAAACATACAAGTTTTTAATTTTTCTAAGTAAATACGTGGAAGTACATACACTTAAATATAAAATACTGTCTGTTTTCCAAAGTAGCTGTACTTTTTTTAAATTTCAGGTTAATTTTAGGGTACAAAGAAATAGGTATCGATGTTTGCATTTGTTAGGTAGAGTTCCTCTTACAATTGTGTCCTGCCCTCAAGAGGTGTGCCATCTACCCTAACATCGTGTCCATTAATTGGGAGCACAAATCCCCCTCTCCCTCCTATCTTCTCCAAATGGGGGCAAAAGAGGTCAAATTCTCACTCTTTGATGATTATATGATCTTATGCTTACAAAATTCCAGAGACTCAACCACAAAACTCCTAGAAGTGATCAAAAAAATGTAGTAATGTCTCAGGATATAAAATCAATATCCACAAATCAGTAGCCTTTGTATACGCCATAATAGCCTAGTTGAGAACAAGTCAAGGACACAATTCCATTCACAGTAGCCGCAAAGAAAATGAAATACCTTGGAATATACCTAACAAAAGAGGTGAAGGCACTTTATAAAGAGAAGTATAAAACCCTAAGAAAAGAAATAGCAGAAGGTATCAACAAATGGAAGAACATACCATGCTCTTGGCTGGGAAGAATTAACATTGTTAAAATGTCTATTCTACCCAAAGCAATCACAGATTCAGTGCAATCCCCATGAAAATACCATCATCATACTTTCAGGATTTGGAAAAAATAGTTCTTTATTTTGTATGGAACCAGAAAAAAACCCATATAGCCAAGGCAATTCTTAGTAATAAAAATAGAGCTGGAGGCATCACTCCACCAAACTTTAGGCTATATTACAAGTCCACGGTGACTAAAACAGCATGGATTGGCACAAATATAAAGACATAGACATATGGAACAGAATGGAAAACCAAGAGATATAACCAGTCTCATTGCCATCTGATCTTTCATAAACCCCACAAAAGCATATAGTGGGGAAAAGAATCCCTGTTTAACAAATGGTGCTGGGAGAATTGGATAATCACATGTAAAAGACTGAAACTAGACCCATACCTTTTACCACTTACAAAAATCAACTCAAGATGGATAAAAGATTTTAAATCTAGGACATGATACGATAAAATTTTTAGAAGAAAGTGTGGGAAAAACTCTCAATGATGCTGGACTGGGGAAAGATTTTATTTTTGTTGCAACAACAACAAGAATAAGCAAATGGGACTTAATTAAGGAAGTGGTTTATATGCTGGGCTTTCCCAGGTGGGACAGACTACAAAATGTTCCTCCTTTTAGGTCTATTACATACAATCTCTCTTTCTTTCAGCTAGTTCCACATGGCTGGATCTGGCACCAGAACACTCCAGCAGGCCTTGGCGGATGCAGCTAGTCTATCTTGGAGAGCAGGGTGATCTCAGTGAAGATGTATCCAGTCATCAGTGTGGCAAGGGCCAGGGCAGAGAGGGTTGGTGACAACCTGGAGCCCAATATGTGGAGGCTCAGTATCTATGATGTGGCACAGGGCAATGCACTGAAATCATAGTCAATTTTCCAAGCTAAAGATATACCCTTCTGGGAGCCAAGTTCATTAATGCAGAAACAACTTATGTTATGCCTATGGGTCCCAATGACATTGACCAAATAGAGTTTATTTGTTTGATTGCTTAGAGTGTGGCTTAAATAGATTATGATGTGGAGAATTTTTGTGCTTTGGGATTGCCAGATTCTACTTCTGGAGATGGTATTAATTTTTTTTATAGATTTAAGTGAATTCATCAATCATCTGTCTTCTAAAATAAGTGAGTTTGACTTAGTAAATTCTGATTTTGAATGTTCTTCGCATATCAAATGTAAGCTGTCATGACCCTATTAAGAGGAAGAATTTTCATCTTATTTTAACATAGTGTGACTGCCACACAATAAAAGAAAAATTTTTCTTGGGGCCATGATGTTTTATTAGGTCAAAATAGGTCAAGAGACCTGTAAGAAATACATGGTTTGTGAAGCCTGGGACTCAAAACTAGCACAAGTTAAATACAGCTCACAGGACAGTGAATGCGTTAAAATTCTAAATATTTACCTGCATTTTACTAAATGCATTGGTCTCTATAGTCTCTAAAATATTGGTCTCTAAAATATTACATGTAATCTCTATTTTATACTGAACTGTATGTCTGCAGAAATCAAAGGGCCTGTTATTTAGGCCAGATATCATATTTATACTTTTTGACAGTTCTCTGATAACTCCACCCTTTGCTACCACCATTAAATTTGAATTACTAGTCCTAAAATGGAAGAAAATTAAGCATAGAAATTTTAGGTGTAATTTCTCTGTATGCAGTGTTCACTACTAAAGGCCGTCAGGTGAGTCTAATCCAGATATGCTCCAGAGGATGGAGGCGGGGGATTAATTGCCATAGACACTGTGCCCAGGACAACTTCCCTGAACACACTTCCATACTCTGGAAGAAGCAGACTTGTCATGCCTGAATCTTCTCTCCGGAACATATATTTATCCCAAGAAACTATGAACATCTGTGTATACCTTTTCAGTTTGCAAAGCATTTGTCATATGTTGCTATTAACATGTTGCTTGGGATAGCAGTTCTCAACTTGAAATTTTTTCTGTAACCCATGAGGAAGACATCGACAAGTGTGACCCATACATCAGTGTATCCAGTGTGTGCTTCATCTTCAGAGTAGCCAGACACTATGGCTTCCACCTATAATCCTAGCTACTCAGGAGGCTGAGGCTGGAGAGTTGCTTGAGCTCAGGGTTTGGAGGCTGCAGTGAGCTAAGATTGCACTAGTGCACTCCTCCTTGGGCGGCAGAGTACGACCATGTTTCCTAAAAAAACAAAAACAAAAGCAAAAACAAAAACAAAAAACCCCCAAAACCCAAAACTATAGATGGGATTCACCAGAACTTTACACTTTTGCTTTCTTCCTACTGGAGGAGGCTTGTTGGAGCTCAATTGAGTGGGGCTGAAGTAATTGAAACAATCTTAAAACTTCTCTAATTTGTAAAAGTAAATCGAAGAGCTTGGGTACTCAAGTTGTTGTGAATAATAAACTGCTCATGACACACCTTACAAGTGAAGATACATTAGTTCATGTTAACACTGCAATTGTGAACTTAGAGCCTAGTGAGTAATGTCATCGTTCATCTAGAGATGAAAGATTTACGTAAAGTGAGGATAAGGTGCAGGTTGGAATGCTGATAGAAGTACAGATATAATTGATGGTGGTGGGGAAAGATGGTGTGTAGGATTGCAGATTTATGTTCTCTTCTGAAAATCAATAAATAGAGGTATTAGGAAAGACAGATTCAAGTAAATGTAGGTAGAAGACAGACTTCTAAATTGACATGTTTGTAATGTTTCTTTTCTTTTCCTTCCCTCCCTTCCAGCCTCCCTTCCTCTCTCCTACCCTTCCTTTCTTCTTCTCTCTCTCTCTTTCTTTTCAGAGCCAGAATCTTGCTCTGTCACCCAGGCGAGAGTGTGGTGTTGTCCTCATAGCTCACTGCAGACTCTCACTCCTGGGCTCGAGTGATCCTCCCACCTCAGCCTCCCTAAATACCTAGGACTACAAGAGTGCACCACTGTGTCTGGCTAATTAAAAAGACAGTTTTTCAAAGAGAAAGAGTCTTGCTATGTTTCCTGGGCTGTTCTCAAACTCCTGGCCTCAAGCAATCTTCTTGCTTTAGCTTCCCAAAGTGCTGAGACCATAGGCATGAGCCACAGTGTCTGGCCATGTTTATAATCTTTTAAGGTAACATTTATTGAGTGCTCACCAGTGCTGGGCAGGGTCTCTGTATTTTACATAGATTTATTCATCAAATCCTCATGAGTCTATGAGATCAGTTCTTTTTTTCCCACCTTGTAGGTGGGAAAACTAAGGAAGGGAAAGATTCAATCACTTGCACAAAGCAGACCACAGTAAGTGACCAAGCTGAGATTTGAGCCCCGGTAGTCTAGATTAAAAGTCTGTGATCCAAATCATCCTGCCACTATCTCCAGTTCTAGTTTGTTTAGATATAAATTACAGTCCTCATTGTTTCTCTCACTTGACCTTGGCTTATGTGTATTTTCTATATTTTTTTATATGAGTAATATATCTGAAACATAAAAAGTTCATGTTCATGTTTTTGAAAAAACCATGACATTTTTCATGTCTTGCTTAATGAATACTTGTAAATGTAATCTCTGAAAATAGGATTCTTCATGCAGAATATTTGCAATCATTTCTTCTACTTCTGCATTGAACATTTTCTAGGTGAATGACTACATTAGTATTCTCATTCTATGGTCTCTTAAGTCTAAAAGCACACTTCCCTAAACAGGGTCTTTTTCATGCACTACCCATGGATCAGAATTTTCAGAACAAAATTTCGAACAGGCATGAAACTAAAGAAGGAGAGGAAAAAATTTTGTGTGGTACTTAAAGGTGAGAAAGAGCACCCTGTTCTTCTATTATGTTCTATTTTATACGGTTTCTTTGAATGCTCCTCACTTTCATTGATAAAAAGAATAATTTAAGTAGTCAAGTTACATACTGTAAAGACACAAACAAAGGGGACAAGTTACCAAGGACATAAAAAATACTTGGATATTATAACACACTTAACTCCTAGAGACTACCTTAGCTATGGTATTAATAGAATTTCTAGTCACATTCATTCATAAACACCAAAATATGTGGGATTTCCATCATTTGAAGAATATCTTGTTCTGGTGGTTGTTTTAAAATTGACATTTGGGTCCCATGTGGTGGGTCATGCCTGTAATCCCAGCACACTGGGAGGCCAAGCTGGGAGGATCGCTTGAGTGAGTGAGTGATCCTCCCAGTTTAGCTCCCGGAGTGCTGGGATTACAGGAATGAGCCACCGTGCCCAGTCAAGGTTGTGAGTTTGAGATCATCCTGGGCAACACAGAAAGACACTGGTCTCAACAAAAAGTAATAAAAAAATAGCCAAGCATGGTGACACAAGCCTTTATGGACTCCCAGCTACTTGGTAGGCTGGAGGGAGGATGAGGATCACCTGAGCTTAAGAGATTGTGGCTGTAGTGAGCTGTGATTGTTTCATTGCACTCCAGTCTGGGGAAAAGACTGAAACCCTATCCTCTAAAAAAAAAAAAATTGACATTATTCTTTTTTTACTTGGAATTTCTTTGCTTTTCACAGAGTATGCGGGAGAGTTACAATTAATTATTCAGGTCTCTGATGTAGCATACTTTACTTTGTGAGCTTAAGGCTGCAGGAGAAAAATAGACACCTATTTTGTACTTTAAAGTAAATTCTCCATATAAAGTAAAATAAAGATGGTGTTTTTTTAAAAACACAGTTGCAAAAAAAAATGTGCTTTTTAAAAACATGATGGTAATGAAGGGTATGGAAGAGGTGGGGCTCAGGATAAAAGGCGTGAAGGGGGAGCATTTTCCAGATGGGTCTCAGCAACGATGGTTCTGAGGCCAAGAAGAAATAAGCACGAGGCTGGGCTCTGACAGCTCCCCCAGGCCCAAGCACTGCTGACCTTGCTTCCCTACATTCCTTCTTCAAGAAAGAAGACTTTGCACCCGCTTTTCACTATGAATCACAAAGAAAAACTTTTTTGAAGTTTAAGGAATCTCTGAGGGAATCATCCTTGCCTAATCCCCTCTTTTTAAAGAGGAAGAAAATGGTCCCTAAAGAAGTGACTTTGAAATGCAAAGGGCATTAGACCCAGGTCAGATGATTCAATTGGTGTCTTTTTTCTGCATCTTCTGACCTGTGTGACATTGGGAAAGCCATCAGCCTCTCTGGCTGCAGCTTCCTCTGTGATATTATGATAATCCTTCCTACAGGTGTGAGGAAGATTAAATGGGATGATGTATAGATGATGGATAAGAAATCACTGTGGAAACGACGTGTAGCAATACAATCATTGCTGTCAGGGTGCTTACCTGTGGCGCACACTTGAGCAGGATTTGGGCTCGGACTAGAATGGCAAGAAATTCTCACCATTTTGCATAGCTAATAGTCAGATGGGTGTGTTCTGCTGCCTATAAATCTTCTTGTATGCTTCCTTCCCTCACAAAGTAAAATATAAACCATTTGGGTTTCTTGTTTCTTGTTCTCAGACTCCCCTTGAAGGAGATTTGAAGAGAAATTGTGCTTTTACCCAACAGATCATTTTGCCTCTGAAATTGCCCTTGCCAAGAATATCACAAAAACCTGTACCCTTCTCCACAGCAAGCAGGGGGCTGTCACTCCAGGGATGACACTTTCTTTCCTTCAGAAAGAAATTCTTCTAAAGCTCTGAATGCTGAATTCAAAACATCAGTGATGTCAGGCCAGGCTTTCCTTTTAATGAAAGGTCACTGCAGTGAGGGCCGGATGTATGCGTGGGGCCTGAAATTGGTTGGGATCAGGTTGACAGAAACACCATTTTGCCACAAAGATTTTGATAGATAATAGCTAGCTTTCCTCTGTCAAGGGTGTGCGTAATCAGACAGGAAGAAGAGATAAACCCACCGTTTCCCAGTTCTCTCTGTCCCTCCACAATATTATTTCCTTGGCATGTTTAGAGTGAAAATAAGTTTTCGTGGCTTTTATAGCCTTATCCAATCTTCCTAGTTGTGTATTTCCCACTACCAATTCCTTCCCTCATCCTCAAACATATGAGGACACACTCACACACACACAGCTGTTAGTTCTGTGCTTGTGTCCCTTCTTTGAAGCACTATCCTTGGCCATTCCCCTGTTGTAATCTGTCGCATTTTTATCCATCCTTGAACTCTGACCTTTTTCCCGAAGCATTCCAGAATGTTGCCTGATAAAATTAATTTCCTTTTCCTTCTTGCTGTGAAGATTCCTCTATTACAGCAAGTTGCCTTGATGAGTAATTTATTTTTATTTCTGCTTCTTGACCCTGTTATGAACTCTTCTTTGACAAGGAGCAAGTCTCAGGCATCTACATCTCCCCCTGTGTACCTAGTGAAGGTATTTATAGGAATGTTTGGCTGTCAAATCTCTTCAAAGCTGTTCTTCAAAGCTGAACTTACAGATCATCTCTATCAGGGTTCCTTACACGTTCTTTGTTGAAAACTTGGTCAAGGAGGCGTCTAAAACCTCAAACAGGTGTCTAAAATTAGAAAAGCCAGGATGAGGAAGCCACTCATGTGGCTGTGTTTTCACGTAGCAGGCATCCCTCAGACAAGAAAGAGTGGCGAACACTGCTGAGAACAGGATGATGGCTTAGGAATGCATGAAGGAGATGGGCAAACGGGGCATTGAAGGTAAATTAAGGTTAAGACAACACGGACATACACCAACACAAAGGAACTTTTCTGGATTAACATAAAAGGGGGAAATAAACACAATTTATTACTAGCAGGAAAGAATTATTACCATATCGATCAACTGAGCACCATTTATATCTCTATTTTTAACTCTAGTCCTGTACATTAATGTAGGTTTTCACCTCTGTACAAATCATTAGTTCCTGCCAGGAGATGGGAAAGTACCTGATGTCATAGGCAGTACAAAGAGAAGGCTGCAGTAAACAAGGCTATAGGGGTGTCTCACCTAATGGGCCAACATCTATTGTATGGTGGACATTCAAATACGGATTTGTGGATCCTGAATTTGAACTTCCTTCTTCTTCCATTTGGTGGTAGTGGCAGGGGTGTGTAGAAGGCAAGAAAAGGGAATAAAACATAAGATGCAAAGCTAACTAGCCAAGACAGCTTTATTCACTTTATTCACTTAATTCATTATTATTCTCATAAATAATAATGATGCTAACATTAACTAAAGTGTCACACATGATATTAAGCAGTGGGAAGTCATTAGTTTATACAGTAGACGTAACGATCCATTAACATAGATATTATTAGCTTCATTTTTCAGATGGAAATTGAGGTGCAGCAAGGTCAAAAATGTTGTTCTAAGGTCATTTGATTAATCAATGATACTGCAACATTTCTCTGATTCCAACAAAGAAGGAAAATCTTCCATCTAAAGACAATACATTTTTTAAAAAGTTAGATGGAATGAATTCAGAGAGGTATCAAGAGATTAGAGAACCTGAAAACAAAACACAACAACCCCTTTCCTCTACAAATTCAAGAAGTCAAAGGAGTTGGCTGCTACTTAAGGAGAGAATTTCAAAATGCAAGAGAAAAAGCAAAGGCCAGAAAAAGAATGAATTTGGCTAAAACTAGAACCTACACCAACATAACAGAAAGCTACGAAACAAAGGAATTAAACTGGGTCACTTACGAAGAAGTGAAGAAAATAAAATTCACCTGTAGAAAGAAAGCCCAAATAGGAGACTATTTTTAAACAGGAATGAATTGGAATTGGGTAAGCACTATTTAATTCTACTGGATAGGGAAAAAAAAAAAAACTGAGGTAAACACTGATTCACTGACAAAGAAGGATAAGATAAAGGAGTTAGGGTTAGTTATTGGGTTTTATGTTTTTAAAACAATCTATAAAAAGGGTCAATCTGTATTCAGTTTCACAGACTGTGTACCACCCACGTGTGTTGGCAGATTGGGGATGCTAGAATAGGGAAGGAAATGACTCAAAGTTATTTAATAAAGCTGATTTTGCTCCAATTGTCTGAGCCTAAAGATATTTATTCTAGAATAAGAGGGCTTAGCGAATTTTATCATGGTTGACTAAAAACCGAAAACCCAGGAATTCTTTGGAAGAAGTAGGGGATAGGAAATGTGGACACTGTCTAGAAAGGTTCAAGGTCAAGGATCAGTCAGACCAATTTTGAAAACTAGAAAGAAAAGAGTGACAAATATTAGCCAACTTGTAAATACTTCAAGAGTTCAGAGGTTTGGAGCTGTAGTTAAATAGCTTCTATAGTCAAGGATTATAAAACTTTGTTACCCTTGAGACAGAACAGTAGGCTTTTTATATTTACTTGTATGATGGACAATGAGAAGTATTAAGATTTTCTTGGTTTTATTTTCAGATATATATGCTGATCTCCAGCTCGTTAATGCACAAAAAAGTGTTGGGTATTTCAAAGTTGACAAAAAGATAAGAAATACTAGTGCACTTTTATAGAGAAAGCACTGATGTTATACCATACTGCTTTTTAAGCAAGCCATAAAACCATATGTTCATGATAAGGGGTGGGGGAGGGGGCTGGTGAGAATGCTATGTTTGGACTTCAATGTGGGTTTTCTTTCAGCATTTGAAAATTACTTCCAAAAATATGGGCTAGTACACACTGACATTTGGAGAGAGTACAACTGGATCAAAGGCTTCCTCAAATACAAGTTTCATTTGGTCACCAGTACTAGCATGCTCAAGCATCTCTGTGAAATCAAATATTTCTTAGGGTTAGCCAATGGTCCTCTTATTCCCAGCAGCTTGTGTCTGAACTAAGAAATGGGGACTATGCATAGAAATAAGATTTAACCCCTGGCACAGAAAGAGCTTGTCCAATTAGCACAGTTTGCCAGGTGGTCATCTTGGATCTAGCTCTAAGAAGAATGACACAATATAGGAGCATCCCTCCAAATTAGGTAAGAATTCAAAGCAGCGTGAATCTGTGGTAATTGCCCAGTTGCTAGCTATTCTGTACAGCATGTCACGATTGCAGACGAGTCTCGTAACACAATGGCTAAGGTGAACAGGATCTGAAAGCAAAGTGCAGACTGGAATACTAACACTGACTGGGTATGACTGACTGTAACTGCTCTAAATCCTGGTCCACATTGGGAAAAGGGAATATTGGGTTCTACCTCTAGACTATTTTGAAGATGAAAGGAGATAACTCACATCGAGAAAGTTAGCATCTGGTAAGTGCCCAATAGCTCTTTCTAGCAGATTCTTTGGCAACAGGTTCAAGAGCTGAAAATGTAAGAAACCACAGATGTAATACCTCCAGAAGACAAAAAGTAATGGTTCTAATTGGGTCTCAGGAGTCTATGCTGGCAGCAAAGAGGATGGATGCTGAAATGATCTAGTCCATTGAGTAAGAGAAACAGAGCCTGAAATGGATTTCTGTAGGGACACAGCACAGGGAAACTTAAGATCACATGAAGACAAAGAAGAACAACCCAGTGAGGTGTCACAGCCACTATTTCTCTAGGCTGCTGACCTGCCATGTGCTTACCTGAGTTGCGGACCAGCCCTGATAATCTGTCTTGTGTACCAGTCTCCCATCCCAGGGAGACAGCTTTGATGTGATGATTAGGGAGCAGCCTGTGGCTACGAAAGGGAACAAAGAGCAAAGCTTACTGGCCAAATGGGAATTGAAGCTCTGACCTTGGCCTCATTAAAAACAGCATTGTTCTTGAATAGACCAGTCTTTGACAGACAGCCAAGCCATCTGTAGAGAAAACAAAGCATGGCATGTGCACACACACAAATAAAAATATAAAAACAAACAGCAACCAAGATTACCAACTAGAATAAAAATTAATTCACAGGTATTTTTACAAATAAGATTCTGTTTTGTGTGCGTGTGTGTGCCAGTATCAAATATCCTTCAATGAAGTTAATTCCATTGTTAGGGTTGAAATGATTCTTAAGTGGACAACTATAGCTATGGCTTATATTTGAAGAGATAGCATAGCAAAGTGGTCAACTTGCATCATTGGAATGTCTACAGGACTCACAGATAAATAATCTGCTGCCTTCTAAATTTCAAAAACGGAAAGATTAGTACCTATTCAGAAACAAGCTCAGATGTGGACCTAATAGTATTAGGTAGTGTAGATCTAAAGCCGCAATTTGCTTTTATACTATGGTGTAGAATAAGTCCTCTTAGTAAAGTTCTGGATTCCCAAGCAGGAGCCATGCCAGTAACAACTGCACCTAACTGTAATAAAGCAAAGACTTCTAATGGTAGTCACTAGGCACTACTCTACTCACTGTTTTAAGCCCCTTACTTATATTGCCTACTTTAATTCTCACAACAACTCAATGGCAAAAGTGATCTTATTATTACTATTTCATAGACAAAAAAAGAAATGAAGCAGAGGGAGAGAAATTAGGTAGCTTGGCCAAGGTCATATAGTGAGTGGAGGAAGGACGGAGATCCAGGCGGCCTAACTCATCAGCCACATTCCTACCAGCACTCTAGCCGGAGCCAAATAGGCCTTTAGGAAGGGAGGAGAGATGACATTAGCACTAATGAATATACAGTTTGCTGCTGAGAAATCCTCTCCACCCACCCCCCTTTTCAGGCTTTCCTCTCCCTTTTCCTTATTTTCTCCCTCGAGTGATAACTTTATGAGGGTTAGTAAGCAACTTCCACTACTTTGTAAAATTAGGTCAGCAAAACAAAATGAAAACACCGAGTTGTCAGGAACCCTGGAGATGGGTTTATTAACCAACGCCTTTATTTTGCAGACAAAGGGAACGAGAGCCCTAGAAAATGACTGGGATCACCAAAATGATGACTGCATGTGTGGTGGACAGAGGATGTGTCACAGTTCTCTCTCTGACATGTGCCACAGGCTTCAGCAGCTGCCTTCTAACCACTGGGTTTTCATCCCTGACCACAGTGATTTCTCTCCACGACAACAGGGGTTCATCCACCTGAAAGTCTTGGTTCTTCTCTTCATTTGGGCAGCACACTGTGAGGGAATCCTTACTTGAGTGAAGTGATTGATTTCAGGAGATACTCACATTGCTTTGCTCCCCAAGATTACACTCACTAAATGTCCTTCTGCTTAGGGAAGGGATTCCAAACCCTTTGGAATCTCTAACGGCAAAGCTAACTGATAGCACCTTACATTTAATCTGTCTGTGATTAGAGATTTTTGACTGCTATACTCTCACGGTTCTTTCATTTGTTTTAGAGATAGGGTACACCCCCCGTGTCCTGGCTTTTTGTCTGCTGAAGGAAAAAGATTTAGAATTTGATATTCTAAATATCAAATATTGTGGCAGGCTAAATAATGGCCTCCAAAGAGGTCTGCATCTGTCCTAATTCCAGGAAACTGTAAATGTGTTACTTTAATGGCAAAAGCGACTTCAGAGATGTGATTAAAGATCTTTTTTTTTCTTAATTTTTATTTTTTATTAAATCATAGCTGTTTACGGAAAGATTATCTCAAATTATCTGTTCAGGTCCATAGTAACCACAGAGGGGAGGCAGTAGAATACGAGGAAAAAAGGAGGAGTGACCAAGGGATCAGAAGTTGGAGTGATGCATTTTGCAGATGGAGGAAGGGGCCACAAACCAAGGAATGCAGCTCAGTTTCTAAAAGATTGAAAAGGCAAAGAAATGAATTTTCCTTTGATGCTTACAGAAAGAACACATTCCTGCCAACATCTTGATTTTAGACTTCTGTGCTCTAGAACTTTAATGCAATCAATGTGTGTTGTTTGAGGTCACAAAATTCGTGGTAATTTGTGACAGTAGCCATAGGAATCTAATACAACCACCCTAGTTCATACCCTCATGCTTGCTCAAACCTGACGTCGTTGGTTTCAGGCTTTTCTCTTTCCAGTTTATCCCATCAGATTCAGTGATCGTTCGTCCATTTGATTCACTTACCTGGCATTTGCTGAGCCTCACCTTGTGGCAGGCACTGTTATTAGGGGAGCAGTGTGTCTGCCTGCCTGTACTCAGGCTATTCTTCTCACCTTTTATGTCTTGCCCTCGTATATTCCAGGTAAAAGACAATCACCCTCTGGGGTTCTGAGCTGGCTTGAGTGCACCCTCAGAGTTCCAGTTTCAGACCTCACAACTCACTAATCATAAAACTTCGCTCCTCTCTGGATGCCTCGCCGCCCACCTCCTCCCTACACCCCAGTCTTGGACACATACAGCTAAGTTGTCAACCTGTTTCCTTTGAGGACAGAGGCCTTTCACTCCCAGGGCCCAGCCTCAGATCGCAAAGGGTAAACAAGACGTGTAGCTGAAATGTCCCCTAATAGCCTGGCCAAAAGTGAGCTCATTCTCTGGTGAGCACTGTTGCACACTGACGTTCTCTTAGCAGACTTGATTGTGTGCCATCTTTTGTTGTGATCAGAATAGGAGACTGCTCCTTTCTACTAGAATAGAGACTCATTCATATCTGTGATTTCCCTGGTGCCTGACACATGGCAGGTGCTCAACAAGTGTGCCGAAGGAACAAGACTACCAGCTAGCACTCATTGTGAATAGACATCCCTGCCAGCACATCCTCATGTCCTCGTGACGTCTCAATACCAATAAACAGTCTTCATTCTGAGAGCTCTCTTCCCAGCTGAGAAGTTAAATCCATAACGTTACACACATAGCCATGCTGGCAAGCCTGATACACATTATCATGTATCAACAGGATCCTGAACTTGGAGTTGAATTGAGAGTCTACCCCAAGTTCTGACTTTAACTTTGCCATTCTTCTATCATCGCTGTATACCTGCGGTCCAGCACAATGCCTGGCACGCACTAGATGTGCAGTGTGTGTTTGTGGAGTAAATATCCGCGTCTGATGGTCGGTATCCTGGCTGTGTCACATCTGTGTTGGGACCTTCCTAATGTCTTGTGTCCACTCTCATCTGCTCATCTTTGGAGTTATAGTCTCAGTGCCAAGGTGTTTTGTGATTCCACCTCTATAACAGACTATGTATCTGCTTCTTAAAAACAGCTTTATTGAGGCATAATTAACACATAGTCATCCATGTTAACGTGTACCATTCGATGAGTTTTGGCAGATGTCAAAGTCATATAACCACCACCACACTCATGACGTAGAACATTTCCATCACTTCAAAGAAGTTTCCTCATGCCTTTTTGTAGTCAATCCCCTTCTCAACTCCTGGCATTAAGCAACCACTGATCTGATTTTGGTTATTACGATTTATCTTTTTCTAGACTTCCATGTAAAGGGAATCATACAGAGGCTTGGCGCCTGTAGCACAGTGGTTATGGCGCCACATACATTGAAGGTGGCGGGTTCAAGCATGGCCTGGGCCAGCTAAGCAACAAAGACAACTGCAGCAAAAAATAGCCAGGTGTTGTGGCAGGCACCTGTAGTCCCAGCTACTTGGGAGGCTGAGGCAAGAGAATCCCTTAAGCCCAAGAGTTTGAGGTTGCTGTGAGCTCTGACGCTATAGTACTCTACTGAGGGTGGCATAGTGAAACTCTGTTTCAAAAAAAAAAAAAAAAAGGAATCATACAGAAAGTGGTATATTTGGCTCTTCCACTTGTTTCTGAGAAGCATCCAGTCGGCTGCTTCTCTATGCAGAGTGAATGCTCTGTCTTGCCTGGACCTTCAGCTTTGATGTGTTCCTAGCACTTGGCCTGGCTGCCTTGCCCTCTGGCACCTGTGTGTTCCTGGGAGGCTGAGTGTCCCTAAATAGTGGCATTTTCTCCTGTGTGAAAGACCGCAATTTCTGACCACCTGGAGAAACTACTCCTCCCCTCGCTTGTTAGTGGCGCTACTTCTCTGCTTACTTAGTTGCCCTAGTGGGGAACGTGGAGGTTCTTTTCCACCTTTCCTGACACATATTATCTGCGAATTTCATTCCAGGTAAAGCCAGGGGTCCTGGCAAAATATGATATAAAATGTCACTCTAACCGTATTTGTCTGGCAGGTCTGAGAACCTTGCACCACATGGTAATCCTTTGTGAGAGCTTGGACAGGATATGTCCTTTCTTATTTACCCATGAATAGTCTTTGAATCTGTCCCTGCTGTCCCAAATCCAGCTCACCATCATAGTTCCATAATTCCACTGATGTCCAACTGCTTTACTCAGCCCAGACTTGTCACCTCTGGCCACCTTAATGTTGAGTAAAGTCTCTCCATACTCGTCGGTGGAATGCAAGGATGAGTGCTTACGGTGGGAACAATACAAGCGCCCTTAAGAACCATGTCTGCACGTGCTCATGAGAGATCATCCTCATTTTCTCAGGCCTGAGCACAGAAAAGCCACTTTCCACGTGGATATCATTGCTTCCTGTGTATAACCTACTTATAACCTGTGATTTGCAGTAGTTTTATACAAAACGAATGATGCAGAAAAAATAAATTATGTAGACAAAACAAAAGAAAATCATTCTCAGGTAATGCCCAAATAGTCCATTCATCTTGAAATTACAATTCTAGGCCCTCACACAAGCCTTAAATTTGAAGTATGAAAAAAGAAATATTTATTGCCACAGGGAGAAAAGTTCCTCACAAAGCCCATGTGTGGGAAATTAGCTAATGATTTAACATTCTTAGTTACCCGGGGTCTTAGGTAGCTTTTCATCTGACCTAAATAGCTGCAGATAGAAAATTAGAAGGTCATGAGAACATGGAAAGCTGACCCGTTGGTATTCTAAAGATGTTGACGCTAATAGCGGGAGAGGCTGATGTCTTCTGAGACATTTCTACCACAGTACAAAAGTATTTTCAAACATATTCAAAAATGAAAGGCTAAAGTGAGAAAAGGTTAAATTATGCCTAATGTACTGTATTTCCCAAGCAGGGGGGTGTGTAATCAGAAAGATTACTCTTTAGAAAGACTTTCATGAGAAATGGCACTTAAGTGAACGGGTTTCAGTTATTTGGAAAATTCCCTCATTTACAATTCTTATCTGGTGATGAGGCTGTAGATATAAGGTATTAGTGCACTAATTGGTGAGGGATTTTATTCACTATAGATTTATAGACTTGCTGAGTGATAAGAATACGAGTGCTATAAACTTCCGTTAAGTCTGCTGGAAAATGGGTTCTGATTCCCCTGCCATTTACTATTGGTGGGTGGAGGTTACCTGAGTGCTGCGCGGAGAAAAATTTGGATTCAAATCTGGCTGGGCTCAGTGGGAGAGGCCGCTGAGACTGACTGGTGATGTCTTCCACGGGCCTGAGAGGAGGCAGAGTGGCTTGACAATGGTGTGTTTAGCATTCTAATCTGAGGGTGCCATACAGGATTGTGACAAAGAATCCGGGGTGGCCGCAAGCTCTAGCTGCCCCTGCAGAGCCTGAATCACTCTCTCCCGGTTGGATTTCTGAAGCTTGGTCTGCAATTATGACTAGTGGTCCCTTTCAGGATTGTTTGTGCAAGACCTTAGGCCGTTGGCTTCAGTAATATGAATCAGGCTGTGTTCCTCTCTAAACCAGGGAATGGATCATTTCCATAAAGAGAGCTTCCATTGAAGTCAAACTGCTTTGTAATATACCACAGTGAACAGAATACAAAGTCTTTGTGGTTGCCAAGACTACAACTAATATAAAAAAAATAAAAATAGAAATACTAAAAACTTAAACCAATGAATTATGGATTGCTGTGTGTGGTTAATTCTGTTAGATTTATACTAGTGTGATTTTATCCCTATTTGTGCCTCCCACAACCTGTGTTATTCAGAACTCTAGAATTATCTTTTCTTGTGTTTGGCCAGTTGAAAAATGTTTACTCTAATGTCTCACTTTCCATCCCAAGTCTCTCTTTTTAATTCAACTCTTTTATTATTTCTTGATTCCAGATACCCTCTCTGAAATCCTTTTCCTACCACTCCTCCTCATGTTTTGACTTTTCTTAATCTCTTTCCCAGATTCCCACTTTTCCTATTTGGATAATTCCTATTTTCTTCTTCTCCATCTTTGGAGCCCACAGACCATGCTCCTTGTTCTTACCTGTCTCTATTTTTGTCCCTTTCCTTTGTCTCTTTTGAAATCTGACATGTAGCTATGGTTTTCCTTCATTTCCCACCCTCTATTCCTCCCATTTCTTTGCAACTGTGGTAGTGAGGTGCCCCAGTTTCTCTTTTTCTCCCCAGCCACATGTACGGTGGCCTCTTACCTGTCCTTCCCGATAGTCTCCCTTCCCGCCTCCTCAGGGATCTTACCCACCAATCCATAGGTGCCCTTTGTTTCCCAGGGTTCCTACCACCAGGGTGACTCTCCCTCTAGCCCTTCAGAAACTCCTGGGTACTTGCCCTCTGTATGGTGACAGTTTGTTGGCTGGCAGCTCTGGGTTTCTTCCCTTTGGAGAAGCTGAATTACTGCCCACCTCTGGCTTCTAAGAGTTTCCTCTCTCAACTCTACATTGTATTCTCAGCTCGAGCTCAGAAGAACCTTTGAGAACAACTACACATATTTACATGGGGCCATTACGAGGAGGACAGAAGAGTCGGTTTACATTTAGAACATGACACATGTGCCTCTGTGACCTAGAAAGTAGTGTATCTGTCACGTCCTGTGCTCCAGATGGAAGCTCAGCCAGGTGTTCTGTATAATAAAGCAGAGCTAATATTTATTACTACTCTGTGCTAGACACTGAGCGAAACTCCTGTAAGGCTGGCACTATTCTTATCCCCAGTTTACAGCTGGGGAAACAGAGCCTTGGGAAAATTAACAAGATGTATTAATTGTTCTCTTTTGCCCCTCCATATTCAGTCTCATAGTCACCATACAGAGGGCAAGTACCTCTCTACCCTGCTCTGTGCTCCAGGAGGCCTCTGTGAGGTGCTGTATCTGTAGACTCCTGCCGAGGGAATCCCCCTGGACTCAGTCAGTGGGTGGCACCAGCAGGAGATCCAGGAGGCAGAGGTTGGGAGATAGAGAGGTGAGAACAGCGATTTTCCTAGCCTTCTCTTTGCTTGGAGGTAAAGGGCCAGGGACTGCATTTCTTTGCCCAAGACCCCACCTCCTGTCTGACAGCCCTTTTCTACAGCCTCAGGTATCAGAGGGTCTTAGGAACCCTTCGTCCACTGCACCTTCAGGCTATGGGTAGACCCAAATGCTTCACACCCTTGCAGATTTCTCTGACCCCCTACTGTTGTAGGCTGAATTGTGTCCCCCTTAAAAAGATATTGAAATCCTAACCCCCATACCTTAGGATATAATGTCCTTTGCAGATGTGATTAGTTGAGATAAGGAGTAGGGAGAGCCTACTCTAAATGACAGGAGTCTATGAGAAGACGGCTATGGGAAGACAGAGAGGTGGGCGGGGGAACGAGGGCAGAGATTCCACAGACGCTGAAGGTTGCTGGCCACCACCCCAAGCACAGAGGAGGCAAGGAAAGAGTCCACTATAGGTTTCAGAGGGAGTATGACCCTTCTAACACCTTGAGTTCAGACTTCCGGCCTCCAGAACTTCAAGACAATTAATTCTCATTGTCTTAAGCCATCCAGTTTGTGGCATTTTGTGATGGCAGCCCTAGGAAATGAGTACACCTACCTACAACTGTGGGCACAGGCCTTTCATTAAATTCTCTTTAATTACTTCTTTTCAGGGCACTACATGTTCTTTGCTGGGTCCTTGACTTCCCTAGGTGAAAAGGCTGGGAGCTGGGCTGGCTGTAATGGCAAAACTGAAGCTCTCCTGCTCTGTAATAACACTGAGGACAGTCTCGGGCGAAGTGGACATAGCGCTGTGTTAACCCCTTGAATGCTATTGGCCTGAGCACTAGTGTTGCAGACTATCTTTAGCATTGAAGACATTACTTTTTTGCTCTTAGACCAGGTGGATCTGTGTTAACTGGCAAGAAGAGCTGTGCAGAAGAGTAAGTGCTCGAGAAAGCTGATTTCATACAGAGTCACAAACACATTCCCAATGGCCCAGATGTCATCCTGAGTCCATGGGGGCTTAGGGTTTTCAAATATGCTCATGGGCCGCTCATGACACCACCAAAAAAACAGCCAGAAAGAGCCCCCCACCTCTTGATCACCTTTGGAGCCTAAAACTACAGGACAATCTTCATTTTTGAGGTGAATAGTCAGGGAATTATGAGGGGGCCAAGCTCCTTTTGAATGCAAATAGTCTAGCCCCCTGGAAAGCCACAATTCTTCCAGATGAAGAAGAAATAAAAAACCAACCAGTGAAAAAGTACAGATCTGCACATTACCCTCTGATGGTTCTGCCCGCTCTCAGTGCCTCTGTCTTTCCTATCCGGCTCCTGCCCCAGGGAAGCAGGTGGAGGAAGCTGCTGGCGGAGTAATTAATGCTCTACCATTTCTTTTAAGGACGGCACTATTTTTAGTAGAAGTGACTCATTCATACAAGTAGGTAGGGACGAGGGGTGGTGGTGGGAGGTTCTTAGCGCGACTTAACCCTTACATCTCATGGCATTTACATGTATCTTCAGACTTATGCCTTCTCTGATGATCACCGCAGACCATTTTAAGGATAGTGGCTTCAAGTCATCCTGAGAAAGGGGGCAGGTGAGGATAGCAGTTCAGAAGTGGGAAGAAAGGTTGAGAACTTCTTCAGATGCCTCATGCTTTACTATGGAGTGACAAGGAATTGTATTATACTTGGAATTAGAAGATTTAGAAGGCTTGGGGTGAAAGTACTTTGTTGTGAAAAGGCCGCATTGTGAACCTCTGTTTTTTCTCTTGTGAAAGAGACACTTATACCAGAACTTGCAGCACAACCAAGACCACCACCAAGCTTATAGACCCTGGGCCCTGGGCCCTGGGCACCAGGCAATGCACTTTATAGACTGTCTTATGTAATCCTTGTGATGCTTTTAAAAGATGGGTAATGTTGTTATTCCATTTTACAGATAAGGAAGCTGAGGTTTAGAGAGGTCTTACACTCTCCTCAAGGTAACATCCTAATAAATGACAAAGCCAGGCTTGGAACTCAATTGTGTCGGAGTTTAGACATCTAGTAACTCTGTACTAGGGTGTGGCTAGTACACCTGCCGACCAGCTAGTGATCCTGCTACAAGGGCTGGTTTTGGAACGTTTTTGCAGACCTTTCCATATGGGATTTATTGTCTTTGCTGTGAGAAACTCCAGCCATGAGATTCTGCAGGCTTGCTAGCAGAAGTCTTGCCATGACCAGCAAAAGACTGCACGTCCTGAGTTAGTGCTGGGCACAGGGGAGGACTCAAATGCTTGTTCTTAAAGTCCTCTCTCCTGCAGTCTCGCTAATCTCTGTTCTGCCAGTTTTCTAAGGTCACCCCAGTAGTTATGTTCCAAGGCAGGCACACATCCCCTCAACTAATTTACAAGCTCGTGGACACAGACAGAGATTTTACTTTGATTCTCCCACACAGTACACGGAGATGCTCATAGTCCCCAAACCCAGAGCTTCCTCTGGGATTCTACTTCTTGGTACATGTTACTACTTCCGCCCGGAAAGTTCTTTCCTTTTCTCTTTTGAAAAGTAACACTTGCTCTCAAAAATCGCCCTGTCTCCTGCCGCCTTTAAATTTGACATAATGCCTGTTTTCTGGAGCATCTTTTATCAGGATGTATGCTGTCCTCATAAATTAGCTCACTGGTCTCCCTCACTATCCTGTGAGCTGGTGTGAGCTGGTGTGCACACACATGTATGTGTGTGTATTCCATGTCTTCCTGGTTTTAGATCATTAATAACAAACACCATACCTGTAAAATTAATGCAAGAATAGTAAATAGTATATGCTAAATAGGACCTTTATAATTTTGAAAGAAAATAGGTTTCTGGCTTAAAAGATATACTTTGCATTTATTACCTGCAAAATACGTAAATGGCTGTTTAGTGTTTTGGCCCATTCCCTGGAATGGGAAAGGAAAAGATTGAATGATATCATCTAATTTACCCCTCATGGCATCCTGCAAGGGAGGTGTCATTACCCCCATTATTCAGATGAGGAAAAGAGACTCAGGTCAAGAGACTCACCCAAGACCACACAGCTAGTGAGTCCTACAAGAGGGATATGGGCCCATGTTTGTCTGCCTCCGAAGTTGATATTTGAGCTCAGGCCCAATTCTAACAAAGTTCTAGAGCCTTCTGATCACTTCAAACAAACCCAGCTCAGGGCCGCTCTTTCCACAGATCAGGGGGCAAACACAATGCACAGCCACATGACTCTTCTATCTTGGTTGCCCCACTAGGATGACCTGCCCCCGATCCCACTCTGTCAAACAGAAACAGTAGTGACAGAAGATGCTTCCTGACTTGTCAGCAGAATAGGCTCCTGGGGACATGGGAACGGATCAGAACAGCAGTAAAGGCCCAGGGTCCGAGTCCCACAGGCAGGCCGGCTGTCAGAGAGCAGGGGTCAGCTCCAGCGTTTGAGTGTGAAAAGTAGCTTTACTGTGCTGTCCTACTTCTCCGATGATGCTTCCTCTCTCATGAAGCATTTCTGCCACCCTCTATAATGGAGACTGCCTAAACATTGCCTCATAGCACTGATTAAACTAAACGTGCACATGCCTAGCACCATGGGTGGTGCTACCATAGGGATCCCAGGGCTGCTAAGACCAACTGCAAGATGCAAAAGCTGCTACAACAAGCCTGGTGGCAGAGGGCACCAAGGCATGGATCTGAATTTGCAGAGGGATTCATTTCCCTTCCAATCTCCTGTCTCTCCTTCTAATAAGCAGCCGGATGGCTGGAAGCGAAAAAAGATTGGCAGGGCTGTTCTTAGACGCACTTGCCATCCTGCGTGCTATGGCACCTCCCTTGGAATGGTTGTGACCCTGTAGACAGGATAAATGGGCTTCTTCAATTAATTTCTCTGCAAGCTTAGTCAGAATTCATATCATGACATACATTAGCACCCTTGGGTAAACATAAATTTTGAGTTTGGATTTCAGTTTGCTTTATGACATTCCATATACCCTCCTATAAGAAGACTCAGCATATAGAAATCAGAATAAAAACATAAATGACAGACACTATTTGCTTTGTTTCACAAGGGATTTGATGCAGAGTTTCTTCAAATGGCAACTTTCCTTGATGCATTTAGAAGGAGATTATCTTACAGATGTTATTTTGACGAAATAAGTCTGGCAATAAGTCACAGCTTCCACTAATGCACATTGTCTGTGAGATGAGCACCGTGATGAACCCGCAACACACATGGACTCTGCTGTTCAGTCACCTTGGAAATTGAATATTAGCATTCCTGTTGCATAAATGAGAAATTCCAGGTTCAAGGACATGCACAGTCATGGGCAAACCTGGTGAAGTGGGGTGAATTTTGTCCCCCCCAAAGATATGTTTAAATCCTAATCCTTAGAATCTGTGATTGTGACCTTTGTCACAGGGTCTGAGCAAATGGGATCAAGATAACATGAGGTCTGGCTAGGTGCAGTGACTCACGCCTGTGATCCTAGCACTCTGGGAGGCAGAGGACGGTGGATTGCTTGAGCTCACAAGTTCGAGGCAAGTCTGAGCAAAAAGCGAGACCCTGTCTCTACTGAAAATAGAAAAAAACTGAGGGAAGAGGATTGCTTGAGTCCGAGCTGAAGGTTACTGTGAGTTACCACACAATGGTACTCTACCTAGGGTGACAGCTTGAGACTCTGGCTCAAAGAAAAAAAAAATTTAGATGAGGTCTTATTGGATCTGGGTGAACCCTAAATCTGAAGGACGGTGTCCTGGTAAGGAATGATTCAGACACCCACATGCTGGGAAGAAGCTGTATGCTGTGGAATGCCAAGAATTGCCAGCCGTCACCAGAAGGGCGGAGGAAGAAAGAAAGAAAGGACTCTTCCCTACAGCCTTCAAAGGGAGTGTGGCCCTGCTAACACCTGGATGTCAGACTGCGAGGCTCCAGGACTGTGAAAGAATGCATTTCTTGAATGTATACATTGTTTTAAACCACCCGGTTTGTGCCCGTTTATTATAGCCACCCTAGAAAACGAATTCACCTGGGCTTCAAATGCCAGATTTTCTGGTTCTAAGACACATGGCCCTTCTCACAGAACGTCAAGCCGCTTGGTGCATGGCTGCTGACCTTACAGGCCCTCACTCTTGCCAATATCTGATTCATTTGCGCTTGAGGAAAGCCAGTAAGAAGCATCGGGCCAGCGAATGACGCGATCTATCTGAGATGAGTTTTCTAAGGCCTGGCCCTGGATAAGGGGATTAGTGTGGGGCAAGGACTCAGGAGAGACTGTTTAGAAGTGTTGCTGTTGTCCAAGGAGAAGTTTAGGTGGCTTGCACTCACCCGGGTGGTGGAGATGAGAAGGTGATGACCCTGAGAGGAGATGAGAAGGTAGAATTGAGGGGTGCCAACACACACTGGGTGTAGAGGTGTGGGTGAAGGCTATCAGCTGGCATGCTCAGGTTTCTGGCTGAGCAACTGAAAAGGTGTTTGTGCCAGTGTGAGAAAAGGGACCAGTTGGTTGTGATCGATCTAAAGCTGGTAGACTTTAATTAAAATGAATTGATTTTAGAGTTCTTCATGGGAACAAGCTTTAGAATTGGGCAAAAATAGGTGTGTGTTGCCTGGTAATGCAACACACTAGCTATGAGCCATTGGGCAAATCTTTTAACGCCACAGGGGTTCAGTTTCCTCACCTCTCAAACGTGAAAATAATATGAGTTAAGGTATGTAAAGAGCACACAAATAATCAATGGTTAGATTTCATACACTATTTTATAATTAATGTAATAACTTTGCTCCTGAAACCTTTCAGTGATGCATCTTCTTAATTCTCATTATTTCCAAATGAGGTAGAGAGGACCTGGTTTTTATTTCCTCAGTTAAGTGTAAGGAACATGTAGGGAAATTGTGACATGCCCAGGTTAAGAAGCAGTGATAGTGTGCTTTAATGTCTCAAGAAAATAAAAATGATTTTCTAGCTCTGTCTGTCCACAAAGCTTTAAAATATTTTTAGTGCAGAACTTTTTGAAATTTTGATTAAAAGGAAATGTAAATGCATTAAAGCCTGTCAGTGCAGAGAATATACATTTCTTTATTTCCAACAATTCATGGGAACAGCGTGTACTAGTAATAAAATAGCCCTTTCTCTTTCCTGACAGATATTTTTTTCCCTCTGAAGGGCTACTAAAATCATTATTATTATTTTTTTCAATGCAGGACATCTTGTCCTTTTCCGGGAGGTGATAGTACTTGGTGTCTTTCATGGTTTCTGACAGCAAACTGCTCTTTAAGTAGGATTCTGTTTGTCTAAGACATTTTGTCTTTTCTAAAGCACAGTGTGTTCAGCATGATAGGTGTTATTTATGTGGATGTTATCGGAGTTACACAAGCAACAATCCTTACTTTACTTAAAACATTTAAAATAAACAGAACAAATTAATAAAGATCAGGTACTTTTTATATTTGTTCGATTGGGATCTGCTATTTTAGCTAAGATACTAACAAATCTAGATGCTACTATTAGTGAGAAGGCACTCAATCTCCTTGCCATTTAAAAACTTAAATGATTTATCACAGGAAAAGAGAAAAAACAATCTTGAGTTAAGTGTCATAATGAAAGGAAGAAGTTGCTAAAACAATAAAAACAGCAAGCTTGCCAAAGCCATTCCTTCTCCAACCTACTTATTTCCACTTGCATTTTTCTCAGGTGACTCAAAATAAAAAATATCCAGACTCAACGCACTGTGATTTGTCCTTCCTACTCTCCCACCCAGATCCATTCTCTGTTCCCCATTTCATATCGTGACTCATGATTTTATGACCTAACGAGAGGCCGGGTGTTGTCCTGAACGCCATTCTTACTGTCCAAGTCTGACTGGTTGCCATATCCTGCAAGTTCCACCTCCCACTACGGCTTCACCTCTTTCTTTCTCCCTACCCCAACATGTGCCCCCTGGCTGCCCAAGTGTTCCTGAACTACCACAGTAGCCTCTTAAAGGTCTTCTTGCCTCGAGTCTTAGAGTGCTTCTGTTTACTCTCTGCTGCTGTGTGACAGACCTTTCTAAATTACCCTCTTCTCTCCGGGTGAAGCACTGACCCCAAGACCCAAGACTGGAGTCCGCTCCCTGTAACTGGCAGGGGAGGCTGGTCAGGGTGATCTTCCTCCCCCCGCTCCCCCTCCATGGAGCCTCACCTTTAGCTACTTTGGCCCCACCTGCACTTGATATTCCAGCTGTTCCATGCTGTCTGCAGCCTGTCAACCGCGACACGCTGCTCCCTCTGCCTAGAAATGTTTTTCTCTGTCTTGCCACCCTAGAAAATCATTCCACTGCTAGTCTGATCAGTCTTCTCTAGAAAGCCCCCTGGGGCTTGGATTTCTCACCCACTGTCATCTCAATAGCCCTCTGTACCTTGACCTTATTTCTATTCCTGCACATTTCATACCGTATTTTTAATGTTTTAACTTACACATCTTCCTCCCTGGTGACACTGGATGCTTTTAAAACATGGAGACTGTCTAAAATTCACTTTGCCTCCCCCAGTCCTAACATAGTGCCTGGACACACTAGATACTCATCAACTATTGAAGGGGAAATACGATTTTTTTTTTATTAAATCACAGCTGTGTACATTAATGCAATCATGGGTTACAATGGGCTGGTTTCATATACAATCTGAAATATTTTCATCAAACTGGTTAACATAGCCCTCATGACATTTTCTTAGTTATTGTATTAAGACCTTTATATTCTGCATTTAGTAAGTTTCACCTGCACCCTTCTAACACCCGTAGGTGTGGTCCCACCAATTATCCTACCTTCACTCATTCTCTCCCCTCCCCTCCCCTCCCCTCCCTTGCCCCTTTCCCCATATTCTTATGCTATAATTGGGTTATAGCCTTCATATGAAAGCTATAAATTAGTTTCATAGTAGGGCTGAGTACATTGGATACTTTTTCTTCCATTCTTGAGATACTTTGCTAAGAAGAATATGTTCCAGCTCCATCCACGTAAACATGAAAGAGGTAAAGTCTCCATCTTTCTTTAAGGCTGCACAATATTCCATGGTGTACATAGACCACAATTTATTAATCCATTCATGGGTTGATGGGCACTTGGGCTTCTTCCATGACTTAGCAATTATGAATTGGGCTGCAATAAATATTCTGGTACAAATATCTTTGTTATAATGTGATTTTTGGTCTTCTGGATATATACCTAGTAGAGGAATTATAGGATCAAATGGGAAGTCTATTTTTAGGTCTCTAAGTATCTCCAAACATCTTTCCAAAAGGAATCTATTAGTATGCATTCCCACCAGCAATGTAGAAGTGTTCCCTTTTCTCCACATCCACGCCAATATCCCTGGTTTTGGGATTTTGTGATGTGGGCTAATCTTACTGGAGTTAGATGATATCTCAAAGTAGTTTTGATTTGCATTTCTCTGATGATTAAGGATGGTGAGCATTTTTTCATGTGTCTGTAGGCCGTGTGCCTGTCTTCTTCAGAGAAGTTTCTCTTCAAGTCCCTTGCCCACCCTGAGATGGGATCACTTGTTCTTTTCTTGTTCATACGTTTGAGTTCTCTGTGGATTCTGGTTATTAAACCTTTGTTGGGGGCAGCGCCTGTGGCTTCAAGGAGTAGGGCGCTGGCACCATATGCCGGAGGTGGTGAGTTCAAACCCAGCCCCGGCCAAAAATAAATAAATAAAAATAAGGGTATTAAACCTTTGTTGGAGGCATAATATGCAAATATCTTCTCCCATTCTGAGGGCTGTCTGCTTGCTTTACTTACTGTGTTCTTGGCTGTGCAGAAGCTTTCTAGTTTGATCAGGTCCCAGTTGTGTATTTTTGATGTTGCTTCAATTCCCCGGGGAGTCCTCCTCATAAAATATTTGCCCAGGCCGATTCCTTCAAGAGTTTCCCCTGCACTTTCTTCTGGTATTTTTATAGTTTCATGTCTTAAGTTTAAATCTTTGATCCAGTAAGAGTCTATCTTAGTTAATGGTGAAAGGTGTGGGTCCAGTTTCAGTCTTCTACAGGTCGCCAGCCAGTTCACCCAGCACCATTCGTTAAATAAGGAATCTTTTCCCCACTGAATGTTTTTAATTGGCTTGTCAAAGATCAAACAGCGGTAAGTAGCTGGGTTCATCTCTTGGCTTTCTATTGTGTTCCATCCATCTACCTCTCTGTTTTTGTGCCAGTACCAAGCTGTTTTGATCCCTATTGATTTAGAGCAGGGGTCCTCAAACTTTTTAAACAAGGGGCCAGTTCACTGTCCCTCAGACCGTTGGCGGACTGGACTATAGTTTAAAAAAAAAAAAGAACAAATTCCTATGCACACTCCACATATCTTATTTTGAAGTAAAAAAACAAAATGGGAAAAAATATGATATTTAAAATGAAGAACAAATAAAGTTAAATCAACAAACTTACCAGTATTTCAATGGGAACTATGGGCCTGCTTTTGGCTAATGAGATGGTCAATGTCCGGTTCCATATTTGTCACTGCTAGTCGTAACAAGTGAAGCAAGTGTGCATCAGTTAGTCTGGATGTGGTTGGAGATTTCAGATGTTTCATTCTGGAAAAAGTCTGTTCACAGACATAAGTGCTACCAAAGATGGTTGCCATTTTGAGTGCATGGTTCCTGAGATTAGGATATGTCTCAGAGGGGAGAGTTGCATAGAAATTAGGAAGGCTGCTTGAC